>JAQGAK010004176.1:0-12846 GCA_034696945.1 Lipothrix lubbocki
AGCGTGTTCTCTTATGTACTTGTGTCCCACCAAATTCAGGTTTTCATGCACTAGGACACACTTTCTACCCAGCAGTAGTATGGGGGACTTCCGAGCTAAATGGTACGCTTGAACTTAAATTCCTTCACAGTTCGAGATTTTATTGTGAGTTTTGGTAATAAATAATAAATACGTACCTATAACACACGTTGTTAAACAAAAATTTGCAAAATGAAAAAATCGACATCTTTGGTCATAAATTGCGACCACTGCGATTTCACATTCGTTTTTAAATCTGACTTCAGGGATCACCTGATAAGCAATCACAGGGATTTATACAATATTTACAGTTGCGAACAATGTAGCTATACAACCATAAGTAAACCAAATCTGAGAAGTCACATATGGAGTGCGCATGCAATTAACAAAATCCAACTGAAGTGTGAGTTTTGTGACTACACAACGATAAGAAAACAACATTTAAAGAAACACGTAATGTCCAAACATGACAAATGTGATTTGGGCGATTCGAAAACAAAATTCACGCATTATCCGCAGAGGTGCAGAACGTCACGGATTGATCCTCAGAAGTTCCAGTGCGATTATTGCGTGTACACATTTAAAGCAAAACGATATCTGCAGTCGCACTTAACCAGCGCACATGACAAGTCTTCCAAGATTTACAAATGTGGTTTATGTAATTATGAAACGAAAATCAAATTGTACCTGCAAAGACATACGTGGAGACAGCACAAACCTGACGCCAAAATGCATAATTGTGTACGGTGCAGCTATAAGACGGTAGACAGTTCGAATTTCAAGAAACACCTGAGCCGCAAAAATAGTTGCAAACAAGTTGTGGTCAAAGAAAGGAAGGACAAGATTAAACTGGAATGCAAAGTTTGTGATTTCCTGAGCAATGAAAACAAATCCATTGCCCTCCACAATATAAATAAACATGATGCGCCAAGAATTATTTTAATAAGATTAAGGACTAAAGAACCTGGACGAGAACACGTTGCAGCAAAAAGCTTAGCAACATCAATAATTTCAAACAAGAATAATGCTTATTCGGCCACTGCACGAATTATGCGAAGAAAAGCGGGTGGGAAGGATTACATAGGAAAATTTAAACAAAATATTCGGTACAGAATCAGGAGAAAATACTTCTTTCATTTACAAAATGTGCCCACAATAAAACCCGATTCCACAGAGAGTGGCAAATTAAACAAAGCGGCGTGTACAACGACTGATGAATTACCAGAACCAGATGCGTGGACTGCGTATCACTGCAAGGAATGCGGTTTCTCCACAGATTCCATGACGCTGTTGGGAACGCACATGGATCAAGGATGTTCTAATAAATAGCTTAAAATGTGAAAACGGTATATGGAAGTCTCGTTTTTGTAAACAAAAATATCAAACGGAAGAAAACACAAATATTGTACGTGCAATTATTTTCGAGTACACTGGAACCTCGCCATAAGAGAACGCTATAAATCACCAAAATCCGCCTCTTATATAGAAATTCTCTTATAAAGAGGGCTCGTATGCATATAACCATGTATGACATGCGAGCCCAAAGGATCTCTTATAGAGAGAATTCTCTTATATGGAGGCCTTTTATAGCGAGGTTCCACTGTACCTATACTTGTCTACAAAAATGAATTCGAGTTTGCAGTAAAATAATAAATCGCCAGTAAATAAAATATTTCGCCAGTAAATAAAATATTTCGCCAGTAAATAAAATATTTCGCCAGTAAATACAATTAATCACCAGCAAAATAAAACATCACCAATATAATAAATTTAATAAATCACCAGTAAAAAAATGATTCGCCAAAATATTAATCCATAACTAATAAATTCGCCAATAAATGTGACTTTTCCTAAACCAAACCTATGTTTCATTTGTATTCATTTTTGCTTACGTGGTTTATTGATAAATAATAAGCAGCTTTATTCACATAATTAGCGCAAGCTGTCGATTTTTTCTTTCAAATCTTTATATTTTACATCATTTCACTTACAACAGCTTGTATGCGTTGCATTGACCTTATTTTCTGCAAAATAAAGATAACCAGGATCGCAACGCAAGCGCTTTACGATCATACGTACGATTTAAAAAAATAATTATTTCCAGGATTTGCTAATGTTTTACAATTTTTCAGTAGGGGCCGAAAATATTAGAAATATGTATGACTCTCCAGTCAAACCGCAATGAACATTTGCAAATATTTACCGGGCTTCCAGTTTCACATAATAATATCCAATCCTTGTCTGGCTGTCATGCGTGATGGCCGATGCAACAACAACGTGGGAATTGATGGTTTTCGCTTGGAATACTTGCATCCCTACGCTACAATCACAACTACGGAGCTTGGCTCTTGTGCTAACAAGAACACGTTGAGGGTGATTGAATTTGCTGACATCCAGAACGATGAGATCAACACATAAAGAAATAATCTTCTTTAAAAGGATATAACAGGATATAACAGGAGCACCAAATTGATTGCATGAGAGGACATAAAAAGTTGGATTTTCTGGAAAAAGTGTATTTTAATGAATTTATTTCTGGTGTTTTACCTATAATTTTTTTTTGAGACCAACCCGATCTTATTCTTTGACATTTAGTATCTCAACATTATTTCAAACCTCATGTTTATAGGGGTTAGGGCTGTTTTTAAATAGAACAAGCGCGCTGCGCGCTCTTGTTTTTGAGGCGGCGGCCCAATCAAGTTGATCCGGCTATATTAGTATGTGTGTACATGTCTTAAATACATGCACAATACGCGCTTGCAATGTGGCGGTATGTTTGGAATTTTCAAGAAAAAAAGTAAAAATCGTTATTTTTGACCCCGGGACTTACTAGCTTCGACCAAAATAAAATACGGAACATGAAGGTAATTTTTTGGCGCTTCAGAATCGCCCCCCAGGAAAAGGTCTGCGAGTTACGGATTTTTCAGAAAAAAATAAAATGTCAAAATTTTGTATTTTTTCCAAAAACAGGTCAAAATTTAAAAATGGTAAATTAGGTCCAAAATCTGTTTTAACGATTTTGGGACCTTTCGAATGACGTATTGGGGGTCCTTCTACGAACACTGTTATCTTCGTTTCTTGTGGGCTGACAGAAAAATATACCTGTTCAAAATTGAATTCCCTACCAAATCCATGATATAGTTTCTCTGATTGTTAGTTCATTTGTTTCTGTCTTCTTTAAAAAAACAACGGTTTTCTAAAATCCGTAATTGTGGTCTGTAACGTATAAGCTTGTTATTCGGGGATTATCTGGCAGAAATATAAAGTACTGCAATATTGTTGTCACTCGCTATGTGTATATTGGCAGTGAGAGGAAACGATGCTGTGACAACTGTATGCGTGAGTCTATAAGAATGAGAGTACGGAGCGAGATGAGATTTGCATGTATAGAGATACGCAATGTGTTTCTTATGGGAATCGGAGATGCTTACAGTACGAGCTCGCAGTTGTGAATGAGCGTAATTGGTTTCATGCGTAAATAAGGGGAGGGACTACACACTTGTCCTATATGTCCACAGTGCTTTATTTAAGTTGCTGCTTCTTCGCTAGCTTAAATCCGACTCTCCTTATCTCACACTTGAGACTCACTTCTTATAGTATAATATTCCTGTATAATTAATGTATCAAAAGGATAACGTGGATTTTATACATGTTACAGGTCGTAGAAGGCCCCCAATACATCATTCGAAAGGTCCTGAAATCGTAAGAACAGATTTAGGGCCAAATTCAACGTTTTCAAAATTTTGACCCGCTTTTGGCGGGAAAATTTAAAATTTGGACATTTGTTTAACATTTACAAAAAAACTAAATCGCAGACCTTGTCGTGGGGGGTTCTTTTTTTAAACGTACCACCATATTGCAGGCGCGTCATATTCAAGCGCACTTGTTTTCTTTTTTTAATAATATCAATCACAGAATATTAGAAGTGTCATTGGAAATCAATATGAATATTGGAAGTAAATCAAATACAAGTTAAACCGTGTACATAATACATAGATATATATAATACAGATGATACGGAACACCATCCCCCCGTGAAGTCAATATAATTTTTATGGAAATAAACGAAATCGAAAAGGCAATGGTTATTGGGAGGCTGTGTACCAAGTAATTTCGTATAAGTTCGTATGAAAAACACGCTTAGAAAGGCAATATTAGCAGTGACAATAATAATGACTAACCAATTTTTTACAGGTTACAGGCTTTTACACAATTTTGCAGGATGATGTGCTGATTTATGCATGTTTTTTATATTACATACCAGATTACCAAATAACTCTGAACAGAGTTTCGTTTTGACCTTATGTATATAAAATGTATTTAGGCGTTGTTACTGATGCTATTTGATTCACCATACTGAATTTCAATGCTGACAGATTTGCCAGCACAAGGACCACTATAAGAACTGGAGTCATCTGAAGAACCATCAAGCTCTCAGCTCTAATCCCATTACCCACCTATAGATGTTTACTTATAGTGAGAGTTCCGTGTGTAAACATTTGTAGTTATATTTTGTTCTATTTTCAGGTGATATTAGCCTAATACCTAGGTGGCTTTGGGATTACAGCTGGGTTAAAATACCAGCTTGTAACCATCCCAATGATCCAGTTGTTATTGAGTCATTAACAACTGGGTTATTGGGCCGGTTAATAAATAATAATGCCGCACGATGAACCGAATGCAATTATGACCTTCACCATGATTTCAAATATACCTATTCATGTCCACAAAACTTAATTCTCGAGTTTGCAGTAAAATAATAGCTCGCCAGTAAATAAAATATTTCGCCAGTAAGTGCATTACATCACCAGCAAAATAATACATTACCAATAACATAATTTTACGGCCCTCTGACAGCCGTGGGGTTAGAGTGTTTGTAACAAGCAGCAGCATTAAAAATAATTCAAGCATTAACGCTTGTCATAACGTCGGTAAGACGTGCTTCAGAACCCATCCACCTGAGCATTTCCTGGTCTTCAGCTGCACCGCGAAGAAGATTTGCAAATCCTTACCAGGGTTCCAATTTCATCTAGGAATATGGACATATTGTCCTGCTGCCTCGGAATGTGGCGGATGCAAGAACAATGTGGGAAGTGATGGTATCCACATGAAACATATTCCTACACTGGAATCACAAGCTAGAAGCATGTTTGACACGTTGAGAGATACAATTTGATGACATCAATCACAACAATAGCAATACATACTTGTACGCGAACAATTGTTTCGAAATAAATACACTGGAACCTCGCTATAAGAGACCTCCATATAAGAGAATTCTGTCTATAGGAGATCCTTTGGGCTCGCATGTCATACATGGTTAGAATTTCTATGTAAGAGGCAGATTTTGGTGATTTATAGCGTTCTCTTATAGCGAGGTTCCAGTGTAGTGCGGCAGAGAGTGAAGAAGCACCTGGAACCGCAAAATTTATTACGTAAACTCGGGGTATATGTACCGCGATTGTTATTTACAGTTTCACAATTTATTTTTTCTGGCTTCATTTTTCGGTTTTTTACAACATTTTTACAATGTTCGCCAAACTGATTTTATGTTTCAGCAGTTTTAACCGCTGAAAAGAAGATAAAAATAATTTCAGATTTAACTTTTTTGGCTAAAATTGACGTTTTTGTGAAACGAATTTACAAAAATATTGCTGGACTTCACACTTTACGGTATGTAATTGTAAGCAGATTAATTAACTTTTTACCAGTTTTAACTTTATAAAAATAAAATATTGTACATTATTTCGGGCAAGGTGCGGTAAACGCGTCCTGCAAAGTTGAATCAGTGTACTGCGGTTAAAAATGAATTAAATGTATTACGACCGGATGATTTTTTAATAATTAAACAGAAACCAAGACGACGGATAACGAGCACGTTTTTTTAGATGTGGATTTATTGTTTTACAATTGAACAAAAATTAGGAACGATCCCCCACAAATCGTAGGAATTGCTGGGAAATCCTAAATAGTATATAAATAATAAATACATATTAGAATATGAAAAAATTAAACATATTTTACGTACATTCATATACATTTATCACATTTAATTAAATATTTATTTCAAAATTAAATGAGGTATATACAAATTAGATAATATAATAAATGAAATACTAAATAAAATATTCCTGAACATTGAATTGACCAGTTATTATAACTTACATTTAAAATACACAATGTACGTGTTCATTTTATCAACCTTATTTCAATTATGTACATTAATTGCATATATTTACAATATTAACAATGCATGCTGGACTTTGTTTTGCACTGTATGGATCCGTAACATGTACAATTGCATATGCAATGCATAAATTTTTAGTCCTGAAATTTAACACCGTAATCATATAAATGAAAGCAAAAAATTAAAATATAAAAATGATTATTGCAAGGGTTAGTGTCGCAATTTGTCATTGCAAGTATATTTCGAGCTTAGAATTTAGGGTCATTTAAACACTGAGTGTGCCGGGGATCAATATTAATCTTTATTGAGACTTTCAATCAACAACGAAAATGTTGTGGAAGTCATTATTCCAATTCCTGCAATTACAAAACCTATTAAATATATTTGGTATTTACACTTGCAAAAAACCCTTGAACGTACGTAGCTCGAACGACCGTAGTATTTAGCCGTAGTTGCTACAGCGGAAATTTATTTTCAAATAAATTACACATGTGATGCATTAAACTCTCATTATCAACGTAAGGCTCCGTTTACATTAATTTCTACATTCGACCAAACCTTTCGGTTTCTTATTTTGTGTTTTATAATTGGATTTACACACCGTGCGGTAATTAGGCAAATTACAAAGCAAATAGTTAGGTAAGCATTCTAAACGACATAATTAAAGATTAAACCGAAGTCACATTGTGCAGATTGCAGTGTGATGCTCATATGAAAGCGCAATTTTGCAATAAAAACAATTCCGCATGGAGTCTCAGTCTTTTTTGCGTCTCGCCGAATACAAAAATTACCATTGAAGCTTTGAAGTCAAGCGAGCTGCTTCAATTCGAACGAGTAGAAGTTAAAAAATAGAAACAAAAACTTAACAAAATCAGTAAGGTATTTTTCTTACCAGTTTTATTCAATTTTTCGTATGTATTTTTTTTCATAATTATGGCCAGGATGATGAAATGTTTTTGGTCCCAATGTGTTATATTATGTATTAGTCGTTACTCATTTTATCAAAAATTTTGAAAATTGTTTTACCCGAATTTATTGGAGATTGTTACCACTTGCAGAATTTTTATCTTAAAAGAAGATTTGAATTATTTCCCTATTTATTTTTCTAGATAAACTAACATGTTCAGAGGAATGCCGTTTTAAAATTTCAATTTTGATAAATGGGCCTAATATTATAAAAGATGGTGTTTGAATAATTTTGTAGATATGGCTAACGGCACAACTAGATTTCGAAATTCTAGTTAAATTCCTGATTTCTACAAGTGCCGTTTGCAATATAAACAAAACGATATTCGGTCTGGTTATAGGCTATTTCTTTACTGGTGAGATCGATTATGCACTCTTGTGTACCAATTAATAATGCCTTACAACTATTTTATTGCATTTCGTAATAAATATATCATGCGGACTTTAAAGAAACACAAACTAATTCATGATGAATGTATTAGAGTAATTAAGTTTTATGCCAAAATTTCTGATGACATTGATGAGATAATTATTATATTTTGTTCAATTACCAGGTGACAAGGGGCCAGCCCCTTTTTGGATTTACGGACTCCAGGTGTTTTGTATGGCCGGAGTTATCTTCCCATTGATTGCTAAAGCATATGCGTGCTATAGGGTCATCAGGCAGAATCCAAATAGACAGATATATATATCTGTCCATTTGGATTCCGCCTGATGACCCTATAGAAGGTCTGCAGATACATACAAATTTTTAATATATAGCTAATGCGAAAAACATTCGGTTTGTGACAACAACAGAAGAAGAATTGTTGGCATGCATGGATATTGCTTTCACCGCAGGGGAGTCAACTTCGGAAAAATTTGGTGAAAACATATACATACATGGGTTCCACACAATACTCCAAAAAACGGTTTTTAGAATTTTAATGTCTTTGGAACTAGTTTGCCACGGGATTGGATTTATGTCACGAATATTGAATTTAGGAAATGCCAGGTGGCATTAATTGGGAAAAGTGGAATAACTGGCAAAAAAATCATTATTGACATAAATTACAGACAACATACATACATTATTACACTAAAAAATTAATTTGAGAATCGATTGATTTTGTTAAAGTAACTTACTTAGCATTGTTTGGGGAACACGATTGACTTAATAAAACCATGTTTTTTCAATACTTGAAATTCATACAATTGAGTTTACCCCAATACAAAACCATATACAAAGTAATTTAGATTTACTGTAATTATAGTTTTTTTTAAATCCACACATACAGTGGACTCTCTCTATAAGAGGCCTCCCTATAAAAGCATTTTGCCTATAAGAGCACCTTTCGTTCCTCCCCAGCATTCTACAGTGTTATGTGCGTTCCCTATAAAAACATTCCCTATAGGAGCATTTCCACTATAACAGCGCTGAAATTCCTTGCGCTTAGGCATATTCCTCTCCCTATAAGAGCATTTTGCTCTCCGTAACGTAAACGTAAGACGATTGTCATCCCTTAAACTATACTATTTGCCGTCTAGCACACTTTTAATAAAAGTAATACTTTTTATTTTAGTTGAATGTCTGAAAATAATTTTTTTATTTATTATTATTAAAATTTAAACAATCAATTACAACAATTTCTTTATAATGTAATATTTGTTTTAAATTTTGTTTAAAAGAATCAATTAAAGAAATAAATTATTGACTACTAGTGATGTCGTTTCAGGTCAGTCAAGCCAGATAGTAATTTAACATAAATTTAAACGTAATTATATTAGCATAAAAATTGTAATTTGGCAGGAGAATTATTCCTGTAATCAATGTGTAGGATTTGGTTGAATTTTCAACCAAATCCTACACATTCATATGAATTAGTTTTAAAAATCAATAATTCAACTAACAACGTTTTAGAAAGCATTGATTTAAACTGCAAACAATTATTCATACTAATAAATAATTTTAATATTTAAATAAATAAATGTGTAAATAGATTAATATAAAGATAAATAATGAATAATTCTGCACTAATTATTAAGTTAGTTATTTATACTAAATTTACTAACTGTTGTAATTATTACTGCATTCATGCTAAAACAAACTATTCAGTTCATTATCAACACTAATTTTATATAGGAATTTAATAAACTTTAAAAATATAATTTTTTAAAAATATTTTGTGAGTAAATGGGAACGTATTTGGGGCTTTTAATGGGTGCGTAATGTTGCAGGTATTTTGGTGTATACAGAAATTAAGTTAATTTGAATTAGCGTGTATATTTAGGCTTAATTCCCTATAAGAGCGTACCCTTATAACAGCGCAAAACGTGGTCTTTATAGTGTGCTCTTATAGGGAGAGTCGACTGTAGTTCGCGAAATTGAAAACGACATTTTGCTGTATTTCGCGATTTTTATACACAGTTTCTTAAGCCTGTGAAAACCAAGTGCGGCCCAAGGGATCTCTCACAGAAAGAGTTCTCTTATATGGAGATCTCTTAAGGCAAAAGTTTAATGTATTTTCGAAAACAAATGGTTATTACACTCGGCTCAAATATCATACATAGTTATATGCATAATCGCTCTCTCTATAAGCGAATTACTATATAAGAGATTTATAGCGTTCTATTATAGCAAGAGTTCAGTGTATTAAACTAAATACAATAGCAATGATAAAATAAAATTATAGGAATTTCATTATCTCAAATTGTGTGGACAAAATACTATGCAATTGTTTCAGACAATCTAGGTCTAAAATGGAATGGATAGAAATTGTTTTTTAGATTTCATGATTTTCCAAATCCACGTGCCTATGGTAATGCCACTTTTTGTTTCTGGCTTTCTGTCGCTGATTATTCAATCGGCAATGGGGATCAAAGTATTTCATTATCTTATTTATTTGCTTCCAAAGTGAAAATGTTGCAGAAATGGTTCTTTGAATAAATTCCAGAAGCTATAATTTGGTATTTGTGAGGATGAGAATTATGTGATACTAGACAGAAACAGAAGATACAAAACGGTTTTGTGAGATGACAAAAAAGGTTATTTTGCCTCATAAGAATGTTATTAAATAATTTAAATTCATGCATGCATATTTATACTAAACATTACTGAATTTATTCAATCCACTGAATTTTTAGGAATATCAGGTTTCCAAAATTTGGTTTAAATGCGCGTAGGAACAACTGTAAAAGTTACAAATTGGTTAATTGTCAAGATCCCATTTAATGATTTCAATTCGAAAAGTAGCATTATTTTTCTCTTCATAATCTGTGAACATCCTGGCGTAAAAGTTTTTGTATTCCACTGAGAGATTACGATCCATTCTCTAAAATGCAATTGGTCATAATTATCTATAGAGCTATTAATAATAGTTTATTCAACAATAATCAGTTTGACTATTCCCTTTAAAAAAAAGCAAATGTTGCCATAAGGGACATAATTCAAATAACAACAGTAGAAATTACTTACTCCACAACATGCCCAGGCTGAAGACCCTTGTATTCCCTAGTGGGAATTATAATAAGTTTCCATGTCCGCCTCTCTGGAAACAAATGCTAATCCAACACCATTTGCACCTTCATAGGAAATAGCAGCAATTCGCACGTTGAGGGAAGGAATTAGGTATGCAAAGGAAGCCCGTGTAAACCTAAAATGCGAGTGAGGGAAAGTAAAAAATGATTCCATAGAATTTACTGATTCATACAACTGATTAAGGGTGCAAGTTTATAATTTCGTATTGTTACCATCCTTGTTGACTAGAAAACGCAAACACTTCTTGGGTGCGCCCTGGTACGAAACTTGGTGCAGGGTTGTACAATGTAGTATGCATATCGTAAATTTTTAAATCGCCAATATCTTCATCCAGGTGGTTAACTGATCATAAATTATATTAATTTTTTTGAATTAAATAATTACGATTTTGATGATGTTTTCCGGGAAAATCAAAACTACACAAGATACTCTTGAAGTTCACTGTGGTGAAGTTTAATTTTTATATGTATTAAATTACTCACCAAACACAATTGCGGTGCAGTGCTTCGATTATTAAATTGAGCTGCCCGTGATTTAATATCTGATAACGTTGATGCATTGAAGGAATTTCCCGTCTTTATTCTTTTAGCTTGGATCCGAATAAGGCTTTCGACAACTTCCCGTGTATTTAAATTAAGAAACGCGTTACCTAATATGAGGTTAGTTTTTTGCGAGATTTTATCAACCTTAGCGCTTAGAGCAGTGTCTTGGGCAGAAAGTCTTTTGTTCAGAGCATCAAATCCCGCATCAATTTTTTCATTCAGAGTAACAAAGTTTTTGTCTTGTGTGGCAAATTTGGTGTTCAGAGCCGCTAAAGTGCCGTTGATGGAATTTATAAAGTTTACCCATTCCACAAACCCGTTTCGGTAGTCGTTCCGTAAATTGTTTACCAGCGCATTTTCAAATTCTGCAAAAAGACAATATTTATCCAAACTTATTTTAGTACGTATGTATCGTTTACGATTCTACTTTGCTAATTTATGGTCAGTTACAGTACCTTCGCTATCCTGGTCTCCCGGGGCGCTTTGAGTTTCGTTGTGCGCAAGTGCTGGACAGAAGCACAAAATTATTAAAATGAAAAGAAGAAATAGCAGTTGCCCCTGCGAATAATAATTAGTCATGACTTTGTGACGTGTAAAATGAAAATTGCTTTTGCATAAAATAATGTTTTGAAAAAATTATAATTTTAAAAGAATTTATAATTTTAAAAGAATTTATAATTTTAAAAGAATTTCTAATTTTAGAAGAATTTATAATTTTAAAAGAATTTATAATTTTAAAAGAATTTATAATTTTAAAAGAATTTATAATTTTAAAAGAACTTATAATTTTAAAAGAATTTATAATTTTAAAAGAATTTCTAATTTAAAAAAATTCTGGTTGTAAAAGAATTAATACTTTTATCAAAGTAAAATAGAATTTCTGCCTCTTTGATGAATTATTGTAGTTTATTTTCCAAAATTTTGAAAACTTAGGATTTTCAAAAAACAAAACGCTGACTGATGTCCTGAGTTTCAGAAATTGAACTGGGAGATATCTCTTCATAAAATGGACTTTATATGTTTTAATTTCGCTGGTGAAAAGAGTTCTTGTGTCGAAATACTCAACATATGCAAAGCAGATGTAGCTAATTTATAAATTGTTCATAAGCTTATTTTGCACGCAATTTGACAAACTCTCTATTTCCTTTGCACTTTTTTACATAACCACCATCTGACCTTAAGCTGCTCATTTGCTACGCAGTACTTCATGCAGTCGTGCTCTCATTTCCGCAGTTATCACCTATTCCAATTTCCTCTCCACAATTTGCTCCACGAAAGTTTTCCAAGCACAATATTTGTCAGGTCATGATGGTGCCTATCGCACTCGGTTTCTTGAGAATTTATCCGAAAATTTTTTTCGCTCAACCGCCAGACCACAGAACTTTAATATGACCTGCAAATTTAATGTCACTTTGCTGCACATAAAATGCTTATTATTATTTGAACAAAATTATGTTATTAATATTATATTTATTTAATTATTTAAATTAATGTGTTAAACAAGCGAGCATGAAGTTTTTTTACATGGTAATACGCAAATACACTGGACTCTCTCTATAAGAACTCTCTATATAAGGGAACTCTCCCTATAGTGTCACTCTCAAGCCCGCCCTACA
>JAQGAK010004177.1:0-12845 GCA_034696945.1 Lipothrix lubbocki
TAATTTTTGTATTAATTTTTGTATTAATTTTTGTATTAATTTTTGTATTAATTTTTGTATTAATTTTTGTATTTATTGTGGTATTTATTTTTGTATTTGCTCTTTTCAAATGCATTGCCTCATTTAAATTAGAAATAGTTTAAAAGTAATTCTCACAGGAAACAAAAATAAATGACGAGGAGACCAAATGTATTTTTAAAACAACCTTTCCATACTTTCCATGCAGGGAGATCTTTGAAGCTTGACTTTATTGCCGAGGATTTTGTGCGTTTGAATAGGAAAAGAAGTCCTTTTGTTTCTCGTATTGCGTATCGTGCCTCCTTAATTCCTCTCTCTCTCTCTCTTAATAAAATTCTGGCAAAGCCAGAAGAAGTATTTTCTATTTTCTCTGCATATATATCCAGGAACTGCTTTCCATAGCTCCGGCCATTCAAGCTCCATTATATTATACAGAACATAGAGGCGAGTCCTCCTCTGTTTGTGTTTTAAGCATACTTAAAAGTAAGTATAATAAAAGCATGGAAGTCACCATAAAGAAGTAAAGTTCCAGACTGTGGCACTGTGGCCTCCCACTTACGATTAGTCCTCATCCGTGTACAGTGAAAAGCTATACTTACTTACAGAGGCCCGACGGAGACAGCAGGAAGGAGCTGAATAGAGGAAAAGTAATTTAAGGCTGAATTAATATTTATAGTCGGGCGTATTATAGTATAGGCCAGGCCTCACAAATGTACATATCTATATAAGTATATATACATATATACTAAATACAGCTAAAAGATTCAACTGCAAATTATCCGATTAAAATTGGAGATAAAATGTACAGAGTAGTAGTAGAAATAGAAACAGAAGGGATGGAATGACTCCTCATCCTTTATCATGCAATTTCCTTTTCGTTATTGCAGAATTACGAACAAATTTCCACGCTCTTATCCGTTGTATACTTATAAGTATGTATACATAATATGTACTTTTTTATTTTATGTACATATACATACTCTTCTATATATCCTATATATGTATAGATATATATATATACTATGTAGATATCGTCGGCGAAGGATCATCCCCCAAAGTACCAATTTGTATATATCCCTTCAACGCAGAAATTAGTACTTTTTGATACTTCACAGACGATATTATGTAACATACCTTTATTATAGAGGTATGTAGATGCCTATACTCTACACATCTATAAAATGTCTGTCAGTCAGTATGTCTTATAGATTATTGTGTCGGCGGCGGCGTTTCCTACACTTTAATATTGTCTAAATAGAATGGATTGCATTATTGGGAAAGACAAAACTGTACTTTAACAACTATACTACACATACTGTATAGTAGTAACTGTTGCTGTATTGCATTTAATTCTAGTATACATACTCTATGCTACTCTCATATACTATACTCACGTAACATAGTAGTCTACTTTTTATGGGAACAGTTTATATACAAGTGTCTTCTGGATTTTACGCAATTCCCTTTTAAATGTCCCTGCCAAATTAAACCTACAAATGTGTACAACTGATTGTGAGTTAAGTTGAAACTGTTGAAAGTAATTGGGATTTTGGAGCGGAATTTTGTGCCCATCAGCGGAGTTATATACTTTATAGTATTGGTATAGTTGACGTTTGCTGAGTTCAGTTGAGTTCAGAGTGATTGGAGTAGGTACGTGTGTTCCTGTATAAAATAATACAAATAATAATATAATACCTAAGTGTAGGTATATAGAAATGTATGACAGCAATAATAGCCAGACTGTGGGGCTTTTCGATTCGAAGAAAAATAAATATACATATCCTCGGATGATCCCAAAGTACCAATTTCTATACCTTCCACACAGAATTTGGTACCTTTTGATACTTCATCGAATGGTATGTAGACTATTGTATTATAAAGGCTTTGAATTACTATAGTATAGTACCATTATTAGGAATATCAAGTGTTTCCAATTTTTAGCCATATAAGCGCCGAGTATTTGAAATTGTTTAGCATATCGAGGATTCCAGATTGTTAAGCTCACAAAATGTTTAAGTATACATTTTGTATGTATATCAAGTATATTTAGTATGTATATCAAGTATATTTAGTATGTATATTAAGTATATTTAGTATGTATATCAAGTATATTTAGTATGTATATCAAGTACATTTTGTATATATATCAAGTATATTTAGTATGTATATCAAGTATATTTTGTATATATATCAAGTATTTTTTTCAAGTGCCTGTAATAAGTCCGTATGATACACAGGTAATTGATTTCGCATTCCTTTCGGCCGTCGAGAAGAGCAATTAGCGATGGAGGGAATGTGTGTACAATTCTACCTTTTATACAACCAGCACCGTTACGTTTTCAGTTTCCTTTTTCCCTGTAATGATAATGATTCCCCATATATTGTTATATGTACATAGTAGTAGTTTAATAGTGTAGTTTACATTTGTCGAAATATAGAGTAGCCTATGCAAAATATTATCCTTCATATACATATTATACACTTATAGATACTTACATACAGTATGTGTAATGTAGTTTTAAAAGTACGTGTGTGTATTTATTTCATGTCTATTCTTCAACCCTTCAAGGCTTGGCGCTTACGATTTCCCTTATAATGTATACCTATACCCAAGTATGTAGAATTTTTACATGCGTTTGTTTACATTGTAGATGTGATTTTACTATTACATATCATATGATATTATATACTTTTTATATAAGGACACAGTTTCCAAAGTCTGGTCTGGTCTTCGGGAAATTATTTTTTATACTTCGTTCCCATGCACAGGCTTCACGTAATTACGCACACAAGACTCGGTCCTTTATCTGCAGGACTATGACATGACGATACGCTCACAGTTGTTCGCAGGTTGTTGGATGTGAGAAGCTTTCGAGTCTGTATTCCACCTACATAGATTGAACGGTTAATAAATGTACTTATATAAATGGTATGTTATAGTTATACTAGATATTCATAATATTATACTTTTATTGTAAAAACATTTCTGAGCATTTATTATTCCTGCAATATGAACTAGTATATTATATGGTAAAACTTCATTAATAATGTAAAAATGAACTGTTACGCGACGTGTGTAATGCTTCGGGATGGGAATGTATAGCTTATTTAGTAGTGCAGAGACTTATTATTATTACTACTTGAATAAGAAAAGCCACTCATTGTGTTGACTTTATTATTTGTGAGATTTGACGACGATGGTTGCATCAGTCCCCATATAAATTCATTAGACTGACGTACATGTGTAAAAAACTTTTAATGTGTAAATCCTCGTATAAATTGCATTACACTTTTTTTATACAATATTGGATTAGGTATGTATATATAAAATAATGGATTATATATTGTCGGCAAAAAGTATCAAAAAGTGCCAATTTCTGTGTTGAAGGTATAGAAATTGGTACTTGCGGAATTTGGGATCCTTCGCCCCATATAGAAACTAATGGATTATACATATAAAATATTGGATTATACATATAAAATATTGGATTATATATATAAAATATTGGATTACATATCTATTTATAAAAAAGTATGCGTGTAAAAGCACGCAAGGTCTGTGTATAGTTGGAGAGTTGGAGTTGTAATACTTAACGGTGGACGACGTGCATTATGGAGTATTATTTATCTATTTCTATGAGGAACGGCGGTCCGGGTGGATGGGAAGAGTACCTCTTGTGATTTTTTCCTGACTTGTTTTGTGGACGATTATCTTGTGCGAAGATCTCGCTTTCATTTTCTCGCGATTTTTCTTCCATTCATTATATTATTACTCCACATATTGTTATCTCCATGGCTCATCTCAAGTTCTGCAGTGTCTGCGTATTCAACGAAAAGGACTATTAATAAGGATTTAAGTATATATGTAAGTATAAATGTATAGATACATATTGGTATTACAGATACCTAGGTATATGAGACTTAAAGGCATGTGTGGTATATTGCACGAATATACTGTACATACTGGGAAAGCACTCACCGTGACACACACACACACATCGCCGTTATATTACTTACGTGTGGGAACGGAATGAAAGCGACTGAACTTTATTGTTGTCGTCTATCAACCGTTCAACGTCAATAAGGCTGGCGAAATTTTTAGGGGAATTAAAAATTTATCACGGGTCCACTTTAATTTTTTTTTGTTCGTCAGTATTCTTATTCTAGTTCACATATCTTATTCTCTTTTCAATCCTGCTTTTCCATTTTTTTCATTTAAAATAAAATCCTGCTTCACTTAATTTTTGTGTATTCAAAAACCGGGCCTCCATTAACTCGCTTTTAAAATCCTGGCTTTTTATTAATTCGAAATTAAAATCTTGTGGCTTTATTAATTCGCAATTAAAATCCTTTGGCTATATTAATTCGAAATTAAAATCCTTTGGCTATATTAATTCGAAATTAAAATCCTTTGGCTATATTAATTCGAAATTAAAATCCTATGGCTTAATTAGTTCGTAATTAAAATCCTATGACTTTATTGATTCGCAATAATTAAAATCCTGCCTCGACCAATTCCCATATATGCAACAGATAATTATCTCGTAAAATCTTGTGAGCAAGTAAATTCATTCTGTTTTTAAAAATATTGTCATCGAGAAATCGAGATCATCATAAAAAATCATACAGCGACTCCAATTTAAAATCTTGTCGAAGTCGTTTTGTGCTATAGCGAGCGCTCTTCCATATGGAAAGTTTGAGTTGAGAATCTTATTGCAAGGATAGTATTTTAAGGATGTTTCCACTATTGCGCTGAGCCTTTATCTACCTAAATATGTAAAAAACATATAGGTAGATAGGGAAACTTTGAAGTTGAATTGATGTCGTCAACGGTTCATCCGACGACCTGATGTGATGGTGGTGGTGGTTCGGTCTCAAGTGGTGACTGTGGCTCCAAGGTTGCTTAATCAAGGGCTTAGTCTGGATAAAATCTCAAATAAAGTTAAATTAGACGAAGCCTTTGTCATTTAAATTATGACAAGAATTTATGGTTCATGTGTTGCAAGAGAATAATAGTAATAACGGTGTTTGTAAGTGTGTGTGTGTGTGTGTGTGGTTGACTGAATTTATATTTTAAGAACCCAGCCTATAGTATTTAAAGTACAATGGAAAGATATTATATAGTGTTTTGAGAATGTTTTAGTGTTACAAAACAGAGGACATAATTATAGAGGTATAGGTATTAAGTTCATAGCTGGGCTGACTGTGTAAACTTTAAAGGGAGGCTTATCCAAATGGGAAATGTAATTAATAATACTCTTCATACATTAAAGAAAATCTAGTTTCGTCTATACTTGGCATAGTTTTTCTTGTTTTCATGGTCGTCTTTTATTATTATATTCATGCCTTCTGTTCTCTTCTGACGCTATCTTTTCACAAGTCTCGGTATGTATATGTCTGTATAGTGTATATAAATGCATTTATATATGTATGTGATTACTTATTATTACATAGGGCTGTTCTTGTGACATTTTTTAATACAATAATAATAGCGAATCGTAACAATAAGGCTCCCCTTTTGTAACACGATGTTTTAAGACTCGCTAAGCCGTAAGTTTGGGTAATCCGTACAAATACATACATAAGCTCCAAAGACAAAAAGACTGACGCTTAAATAAGCAGTTAGAAATGTTTTTAATCTTGAAAATGATTTTATGACCGCATCTACAGTCATTCTCTGTTTTTATTTCTGAGGACATTACTTACTCCACCCAGCAGGCCTTTTGTTTTTCCTCCGTTATTATTGTTACGCTCTTTCTCTCTCTCTCTCTATTTCTCTTTCTTTTTCTCTCGGTGTGTACAGTACACAACGTTTGTATATTATACATCTTCCCCCCAGAATCGGGACACCGGGCGGCTCATTTGATCCGGGAGATTAGTTTTGAGGACCCCACGTCCATTATTATGATTCCAAGAATTTAGAATTCAAATGACGGCGGTTGGAAACCACTGTTGGACTACAAATGTTCGGATTTTTTGGCATTCCCTCGAATAAAGATTGCTCCTTATATTTCCCCACGGGGACATGGAATGTATACTAGACAACTATACACGCAGCATATTTTCCGACGAGATCTCCTCCTTCCTCTCTCCGCAGCTGTGCTCCTCCGCTATGCCCAGTGCCTGTAAAAGAGCAAAGCAAAACAAGAAATGAATTTTGTATATCTACTTAATAGTCAACGAGACATTTGTTGTATACTAAAAGAATGAAATGTCTGAATTTCGCTACAAGCACTAAAAGTGGGCGAAATTTTCCTACATTTAAGTTTTAAATGGGCAAAATTTTGCTACAAGCTTCGAATGGACAAAATTTCACTATAAGCACAGTAAATGGGGGAAATTTCAGTATAAAAAAATAATTTTGATATAAGAAAAATCTAAATTGGCACCTTCGCTATATTAGAGAATCGAATAAAATAACCAGTGGAATAGTTGAATGTTGAGGTAAGAAAATGTGCTGCATGTACAAATTGTATGAAATTTTTAAAGGTGGAATTATGCTATTGAATTATACGCATCTAAGCATACATACGGAATTATTATAGTCCGCAGTCTGCTATAAAGGAACGAAAGATGACGGATCAGTATAATGCTAAACTTTTAAGACCTGTGAGACAAATGCTAATTGCAAGTAGTATAGTAAGTAGTGGTGAGGGATTTTAAAGTAGAAATTTTCTGAAGCCAAGAGTCACACTATAGAGAATATACAGTAGGTGGTCGTATTATGGTAATGGTGAGAATATTTTCTTTGTACTCAGAGGCACATACGATGACTTTGGAGTGGTAATAAGCTATTGCAAAAATCACGTTTGACGAAATAAGGAAACGAAATATCTATCTCGTGAGACTTTTCGTATATTATTGTTACGCAGGCAGAGCTGAATAATATTCTATAAAGTTGACGGCACAGATAGGATATGGAGACGGGGATATGATATGAGGCGAGCTCATATGTGGAAATACTACAATAGCTAGAAATCTGTGCCTATTGGGTTTATTCAATACATCGATCGCTATATAGAATAATTTACATTTTCTTTCAGTCATTGATTTTTTAGTAGTGACAATAAATAATCCACAATTTTATCGATTTTTATTTAAGGGGCAATATTTTAAATTTTTATCCATTTTTAGCACGCAATTCGTACAATTTTGATTGACTTTAAGTGCGAAAAATTCTACACTTTGACAGATTTTGAAAAGGAAGGGTAATTATTAGCAGCGTTTAACAGTATTTATGCTTACTTACCTTACAGCAATATTTTATAGGTAAAGGTAAAACTTTATATATTTGGTTTTTGCGTGTAGCAGATTTTGATTTTGGCTCAGTGAGTCAGTGAGAGATTTTACATTGGGAGAGGTGCTGTTGGGACGAATTACCTTGTTTCCTCAATATTATAAACGACTATACATATATACTGACTGCGGGTGAGAGATGGTGACCACAGAAGAGGAAGAAGAAGAAGAAGAAGCTTTTTGGTGGTTATTTTATTCCACAAACCACATTTAAAGTATTCCCTCGTTATTATGTACTGATGCTCCTTTATAGATTTGCGGTGATACTTCTGTACTACCAGATGTACATGTACTTATAGCTTTTCTGTAGATGACTGTGTCTTCCCAGGTATATTTCTTATCCTGTGGTGGTGTTGCTCGTCTCTCTCTCTCTCTCTGTATAAATATAAATATATAGAATCTGAGGATATTTCATCTATCTCCTATGAACGATGATAATAATTTTTAGTTACGAGACAGTGAATAGGAAATGCAAGAGGATGGGTTGAAAAATCATCTTGTCATCTTCATCCATTTGACTATCTTCCTTCCCTAAAATCTTTTATAAACATATATCTTACGTTTGTATATACATTTAGTTTGTATAGTATAGTAGACTTGATGAGAACACACGCTCAAGTCTCCAACTCGCCTTGCACTGATTACCTTGCGTCCTCAACGTTATTATTTCCACTCTTTTCCTCCCATTTTAAATGCACTCTCCGTCGTCTTTGTACGTATACAGTCAAGTATCCCTTTCAGCTCTTCTTTTCCATCTCCTCTGCTCATCTGCTGCTAAAATAAATACAAGTTCAGGGTATAAATATAAATTAGATCTTTTATACAAAACATGCATTACACTTGGTATTTTATTTTCCATGTATTTAATAATTTTGTAAACCTCTATTGAATAATTCGCTTCACCGTTGTCCCCGTATTCTGTTATCAGATATTTCATCAAGAAGCAGGAAAATAGTATCTGGATATACTTTAAGGATATACTGGATATCTGGATATATGTACTGTACTTGAAATACATACCTTATAGTTTGATAATCTGGGATGATGTACACCTCCCCCGTATTTTCCTTTTTAGTAATAGTGTATTTGATCCGTATTTCCATATCATCGTCAGTTTTTAGTTTGTGGTCGCCACAGTCTCCACGCTGCGTCTTCATAGTTTTCCGTGCGGTATCTTGGTTTCCAAAGCGGTTCCTTCTTGTTGACTCTCTTGAATTTTCCACATCATACCTCCCGTTTCCCCCGCTGTATCTCCTCCACTTTGAGAATTTGAGTTTCATTTCAATACCGAATCCTTGTTATATTCGTTCTGAATGAAATGCTCCATATTTTCTATACATGCTGAGTCATTAGTTTTTCAGGCTTTCATCTTCCAATTTCTATGTATTACCTCCAGTATTATTTGACTGTTTGACGGCTATTAAGGCCTTGCTTTGGATCCAATGCTGCTGGGATTTCCGTTTTCTTTGCCTTGTCAAAAGTTAAAATTTATCAAAGCTGCCCGCTTTACATGGAGAAAAGTTATATAAAAGCATAGTTTGTATAAAAATATTTAAATAAAATATTCCTGACGGTAGCTCAATATTATTAAGTACGTTCAACAACAACAACACTATTTTACTATAAACCTACCGTTGCTTTTATTTTATGTTTCCATATCCAGAGAATTGTGGGGATGATGATGATGATGCTAAAAGGCCGTCAAGATTTCATAATCCAGTGGTTTAAAGTTGTATACCGGAAAAATGTATTTTCCCCTGCGGAATGGAAATCCGCAGTTGAGTTCTCTCGGTCAAAAACAAAGGGAAAAACATGGTTGGAGAGCGTGGGCAGAATTTCAAATCAGGATTTATAGGATAGTAAAAGTAATACGTAATGCACGGAAATTCTTGTATTGGATTTTGTTGTTTACAATTTATTTGATGACTTCCGGAAACAGAATTTTGCAATTAATTCTTAATTCTGTAGAGGAGCACATTTATAGCCTTGACATAACAATAATTTATTAAATTGCCACTCAGAAATTTATTTGAAACGTTATTAGAAACGTATTTGTTACCATTTAAAGGTTGTTACCACTTAATACGTAACGGTTTCCTGGTGTAAAACTATTTCATTGTTAGTTTTAAGCGGGGCTTACGGGGCATGTTAATAATATACACAATATATTATTAAATGAAAAATAGAAACCCTTGACAGAGCCTGCAATAATGAAAATGTTAAAATATAATTATATGTTAATTTTCAAGAGGAAAACAAAATGGAGGCATATATATGTAAATTAGCATATGTATATGAGGATTGGTGCGGGAAATATTTAATAGTAAAACTTCCACGGTTTGTGACTTTAAACAAAAACAAAAGTCGTCAGTTTGACATGTATGCAACTATTAACTTTTAGACGTGAGTAAGTTTAGTTTTTATAATAATTCCTTGTATAAGCGACATGGCTGGTTGAATTTGGAATTAGAAAAAAAATTAAAAGTTTAGTAGTAGTTCCTGAAATATTTCTTCGAACCATACGAACGAGGAGAACCTGAATGCTCAAGAAAAAAATTGTTATATAGGCATGCACACCAAAAGCAAAAAAAGAAGGTGATTTCTGGTTTGATCATTTGATTCGAGCTTCGAGGACTCATTCTTGACAGGGCAATGTTAATATATCTGAATTTTAATGTGACAATTTGTTCCTTTTGTGGACAAGAAGTAAAAAGTGTGCTTGAAGTAATAAATATAATATGCAGTTGAAGTACAGATAAAGTATACTTATACAAATGGTATGAAATACAAATGGTAGATAAAATCCAAATGAAGTACATCATATGGTAAATATAAATTTGTCGAAATCAAGTTCCTATATATCAAAGAAGCTCGGCAAGCCTTTTAAGAAGCTCTTTATTTTATAGTGACTCAAGTCCTTTAAAGGTTCGTTTAAGAAGTTCGCTCACAATTCGTCGTTTCTATATGTCCATGTATATATAAGTATAAGTAATACTTTTACTAAGTATCTCTAATATTCGTTTTGTTTGTAGACGATAAAAATGTTTTTTATAGTTGTCCATTGCATCTAATTAAAAGGTGTGTATGGCTCTCTCCATACAGATTCTCATCCCATGGACAGTTATATAAAAGTTTTATTTTATTCTAATGAGGATTATTCACGCAGATTCGTCGTCGTCTTGTGGTGCAAAGTAAAGTCGAACTGGTTCCATGGGTAGACCTCGTCAAATATGATCGAATGGTTTGGCAGGGCGAAGGTGATCAAGAGTCTGGTATGTGTAATTTGAGCATGTGCTTTTCATCGAGACTGAAATGAGAAGCATGCCGTAACCCAGTGATTCCGATTTTTTTTCTCTCTCTCTCTCTCGCTCTCTGAAGCCAAGGTAGTCATCTACTCAATTAAAAACGAGATTTAAATATTCCAAAAGTACTACATGTATACTTTATAGTATGTATAAAATGTGATATTTTTCAATCTCTCGCAGTATTCCTAATTCCTAACGATGTGGATCAAGGGCTCGTAAAATCCATTTCCATTTATTTCTCAGTCTACTTGACTGTTGTTGAATGTAATAACGGGGGAATTGATGATGCTTTTCATTTATTTTCTACAATAACCTATAGTTGAATTATTCGTAATAACTATATGGGGAGTTGATGTTGATGATGACTGAGCCGTTCGAAGGAAAAGAGTTAACAAGCTAATTTGAAGGAGGTTGTATATGTGTGAAAGATGGATTTTAAATTGTGCATACTTATATATGAAATTTGTTTTTAGTTTATTTAGGTGTGATTGTTTATGGTAATTAGCTGATTATGTATTCCACTTTTGCGGTAATGATGGGATCTGAGGGGGGTGATCTCAACAGATTATTGTTATCCTCTCGTAAAAATCTTATGTGTATGTATTAATTACAGACATGAACTTTCGCTTGTTGCCTACTTCTCATAGCCTTTCCACTCGTTGTTCACGACTGATTTCAATATCTCACTCACTGTTTGGGACTACAGCATCCCAATTCAATCTCTGAGAAGATCCAGTAGTGAGTATGTCATCAGTACCTTCGAATCGAAACGTCGATCCAAATGTCAGTCTGATTGCCTTGTGAAGTTTCAAAAAACAGTTTTTTTTACAATAGACAACAATAAGTGCAAAGATGCAGAAGTAGCGTGTAGATGGAGGAATTATGCAAAATGTTTTGACGACAGGTAAGCTACTCTGTGATTGTGGGGAATACATATTATTATATGCAATATTGAGAGAGAAATGATGCTTTTGGTTCGGCTTGGCTTGGTTTGGCTTGACTGGCTAGCATACATATCTCTTGTACTCTTCTGCTTGCCATTCAGGTAGCAGGGCTGCAGCAGCATTTAATCTTATTTTGATTTGGAAAACTTGTTGTTCTCATGCTAATAATTAGTTTCTGTCTTCATTGTCATTCATGTGGTCTACTAGTCAGATACACGGAGATGAACAAAGTTTGAAGTGATTGGCATGCTTTCAATCCTCTTCACTTCATTTGTGTCATCTTTTGTATTTTTTGCTCTTCCCGGACTACTCCTCGAATATCTCAAGTCCTGCCTTGTCAATTTCCACAATATACGTTTCTATCCATAACCCACAAAATGGTTCTACATCCATCCACAATCTGTTTCTATGCTAAATAGACTTGTCTTCGTTAACTGAATTTTGGGACAGGAGCATTAATTTGATACATAATTTACGTATTTACAATCTGCCTAACGTCCTAAAACTGCCGTGCTGCTTGAATTTACTGCAATGGTTTTAATTTACAGAAGTGATTTTATTTTACAGCGCGGACTGCAATGCACTTCCATATAATAGTTGCGACTTTCCTTGATAGTAATTGATAATGCAGCAACTTCAAGTTTTAGCTTATTTACTTTCGATTTTAAAAGTAAATAATTGCCATTGCATTGTAGATTTAATGCGAATAATAAGACTGTTCATAAGTATTAATTCCGTTTAGAAGCCCACTCTTACAACGACATATTTTATCACCGGATAAGTTTAATTATACCGGATACTGATGCATATAGAGATATTATTATTATTTGTACCTTTTAGACGGTTTTAGGTGTTGTTGTTTTTAGCTGTTGGGCGCATAAGTTGTCAGTAGTATGTATAAAGAAGTTGAAAAAAGACAAAAGTTTGGGCAGGAGATTGTGACAAGAAAGACGGAATGGACTGTTTACATATGTTGCAGTAAATAGTGTTGTTGTAAGTAAGGGTGGATGTATAATAAAGCTAATTGTTGTCATGTTGGGCTTGGTTTCCGTTTCAACATTCAACGCCATTCTACCAAAGCAATATATAATAGTAGGTAGGATATGTACATATACGCTTACTACTTGATACTACTATACTACATAGTTATAATACTATACTCTGTGTAAGCTTAAGATACAAGCTTAAAAGATACAAGATGTGGTAGTAGAGGAGAGGGTAGAGGCTCAATAATAAGAAAATAATGCTTGTTGTATGCTTTTGTCTACACAGGAGATTATAT
>JAQGAK010004178.1:0-12844 GCA_034696945.1 Lipothrix lubbocki
AGCCCGAGCCCATTCCCATCCACCGAAACGAGAAAGAACCCGGGTACGCGGTCTTTCTCGTTTCAATAGCTACTACTGTTCAAATATTAGCTCCGCCAAGATTTTCTGTAAATGTTAAAGTACCCGGGCATCTTGCGACAGAGATTGCCGGTACCTTGCTAGATGTTTATGTCAGGGCTGAAAATGATTTTGGAGAGAATATTGATGGACGCTGTATAGTTGAAGTCGAAGTGGTATGTGAATGTGGAAGCTATTTGTCAGAAAGTTTAAGGCTGGACTATAAACTCGACGAATCTCGCACCCAACGCATCGATGTCGCTGACATAACTCGGGATTTCCTCAATGGTGGGACACTTCAAGTGAAGGCTACTGTAACTGAAGGAAACACCGGACAAGCGTTAACACAATTCGCATCGACTCGATTTTCCAGCCGTAGTGTCATCATTCAAGAATTAAGCTCCCACAGAGTCCGAAGACCTGGTCTGCCTTACTATGCAGAGTTCCGCATAATTGATCAAAACCAAAAGAAAATATTGGCTGCTCGCGAAATCAAAGTAACAACAAATGCTCAACTTACGGTGTTACAAAATGGCGACTTTGAAATCAAAATCCCCCCACCACATTCAAATACAAGTGAATACTTTCAAATTACTTACACCACCACCTCTTTCGCTCAAACTATCTCAATGATTGAAAGCAATGCAACACAGCACCTACAAATTAGATTACTGGGGAACTCAACAAAGGAAATTTTGCAAAATGCGCCGTTCAAAATACATGTAATGACTACCGATGAGGTCGACGTCCTTCATATGATAATTCACAGCGCGGGGGAAATTATTTTTTCGCATTCGTATCAGCCAGCTTATGCAAAAGAATATGTAATTGATACGAACTGTCCAGAGGAAATTGGGCTCGAGGCTACTATAGTGGTGTTTACCTATATCAATAGCGAATTTGTTAGCGATGCTCTTCATTTAAACATTAGAAATTGGCGGCAAAAAACAAATCCTGTCTTTGATTTGAGCGTTTCAACCGATGTGGTTGAACCGGGCCAAAACATCTCCATATCGATTCAGGCACTGCCAAATTCATTCGTGTATTTGCATGCTGAAGACTCGGCTTATGAAGACCCCGACGAATTTGCATCAAAGAAATGGCTAATCGAGCAGTTATTGCAATCATCGAGAACAAATGATTTGGAAACGGATTCTACTTTTGCGGATCTTCGACAATTAGACTTAGCAGTGTTGTCAAACGTCGCGACGGAACAAAGTTATTCACATACCCCGAATAATCGTTTGCAAAAATGCTCGAAATATTGAAAAGAAAAACAAACGGATCTGGATATCAAAAATTGTTGTAATTAGGGATGTAACAACAACAATAAGTATACAGACTCCGAATTACCCGGCAAATTGGAGAATCAAAGGCTACGCTGTTGTCCCGGAAGAAGACGGATATCGGCGCATCGAGCTCATGCCAACCACATTGGTCCAAACTGTGAAGCCCGTGTCGAATGATATCATCACATCATCATATATCACAGCTCGAAATCTTTTCTCCAACAAATCAGCGCAGGTGGTTTGCATTGTTTTGAAACTAATTGATGAGCCCGAAAGAAATTTTGGGAAAACCTTTCACATTGCTTGTCCTATCATTGATGTCAGCATTCCCGTTTCCCTGGTAATTAAGGATAGCGCGGACAACATTGTTTGGGAACTCAAGGATGATTCTAATTTTCCGCGTGAGTTTGTTTCGCATCAACTGATCATTAGTTCTCAAGCAAATCTAGGTATGTGGAGCCTACAAATGTTTCCAAATGCGCAGAGATACTCGACTGTCAATGCAATATACGAAAAACAATTCAAGGTAGGGGCCACTAGCGCGTCAAGATTTTCAATACAAATAATGCCTGTATATAAATACGTTGAATACAAAAACCCCAGAAGGTACAACGCCACGCTGAAGGTCGGGGTCAGCGCAGTTTACGATTCAGGCGCTAATGTAAATGGGCGTGGCGATATGACCGTTAAAATTGTTGATGATTGTGGAAACGAATTATTTCCTGTGCAAACTTCTGAATTCGAGACCCACGGATATCTTACAACTATTTTGCTCGACGTAACAAACATAATTGCGAAGAACAAGGATTTGCGTGATTGCGGCGGTAATTTTGAGATTAGGATTACAGTAACGGATAAATTTACCGGCGAAGCCAATACAAAATGTGTTACGACTTCGTTCTCCAAGAATGGTTATAGAATACAAGAGTTTAGTTCCTTCCGGGTGAGAAGACCAGGTCTACCATTCTTTGCTGAATTTCGCTTGCTCGACCAGGCAGGGAATATTGCGAAGCAAAATGACAAGTACGAGTTCAGGCCCCACTTAGGTAAATCTAACGCAAACTTTCAGGATGGTATTGGAAACATTCGAATCACAGGAAACGAATTATCGTATTATCGAATTAGTTCTGGCACTATTTCATTGGTGCGACATATCTCTAACATCACTCATGAAGCTCCCCATTACCTGCAAATTCGACTGTTACAAATGGCCACAAACGAAATATCTCAAAACGCATCGTTCAAAGTTCACGTGATGTCTACAGTTGCAATCGATGTGGCTCACATGGTGATTCTTAGTTCTGGTGAAGCAATTCTTTCCGATTCTCGTTACCCCAATTCAACTGATTTTATAATAGAATCAAGATTTCCGGAGAATTCCGGTCCGGAAGCAACATTAGTTGTATTCGCTAACGTATCCAACATTGTCGTCTCCGATGCAATAACGCTCAAGGTTGCAAATTGGCGCCAGCATACGAGCAACGATGTGGGACTGTGGGTATCCCAAAACGCCGTAGAACCCGGAGAGAACATCTCAGTATCTATAAAAGCAAAACCAGGTTCAGTTGTTTACTTGCGCGCAGAAGAGGGAGTGTTGGAAGATTATCCTGATGAATTTGCGGCGTACAATTGGCTAAATTTAGAATTACAATCAAATAACACTGATGAATTGGAAATAAGGGACGGGATGACTAGTAACGAGATAGGACGAGTTCTTGCAAATCGAGCTATTTTGAAGAAAGTGACGGATGAGAATCCTGCTTGCATTGATAAGCCAAAGTCAAACGATAAGAGACGACGGGTTTTGATTTCAAAAATAATTAAAATCACTGGTGCCGTCACAACTGAATTACTTCTGGCCCCGGACATCCGGTCTACCTGGAGGATTAAGGGCTTCGTTGTAGAAAAAAAGCCGGGAACGGGCCATCACATAAAGACTTTACCGACTGTATTGGTAAAGATTCAGAAACCACTGACAATTTTAATGGAACTGCCATCAACGGTAGTACAAAATGAGGAAATTAAAGCTGCTGTTTTACTCCGCAATACTTTTGAACATAACGTCGACTCCGTTCGAATTGTAACAAAGCTGAACGATGCGCCAGTTAGTAAAGATCAAAACGACAATAATGATGAACGACGTTCTGAGTGCTTGACCAAGACGAACTCGGAATATATTTGCCCAATTCAATTTAACCGCGTTGGACTTTACTCAGTTATTGTCGAGGTGAGATTTGAAGGAACAATATTGCGTTCAAGAGAAAAGTTACCTAATGTAAGAGGTGCTGCAACAACAAAATTAAGCTTGATTGCTTTAGCATTAACAACATTGCCACAACCCGTTAACGAATCTACTCTTGCGATTCCAAGAGTTTCACCAAAATTCGGAGATCCTCGGTGCCTGATCACTCTGTTGGGAAATGAATCGTCCGGGAATTCGAACAACAACGAAATTCCAATACTAACGCTCTATTCGGATTTAATTGTGGTAGTTGCGGAATATACGGAAGATAATCCTGAATCATTCCCTAATGCATCTGTTGACGTTTATTTGTTAAAGATGGCAGCAAATGTCGCCATATTGAAATATCTAAAAGCAACAAGTCCGAAAAGTGAACATTGGGCTCAATTGAAGGCAAAGGCAGCATTGGAAATCCTCTACCAGAATCTTCTTTCCTTCAGACGTAAAGACGGGTCTTTTGCGGAATTTGGTTGGAAATCTGAAAGCGGTTCAATAGGCTTGACAGCCTGGGTAGTGCAAACATTGGTTGATGCTAGAGAATTCACTTTTATAGACGAAAATGTTATCCGGGAAGGTTTACATTACTTACACCTAGGAACTTACGATAGACTGTTGGATGAGCTTGAGACAAGTTCATTGATACAGTTAGACGGTGTGGAGAAGAATCACGATGTAACTCTTGTCGCTAACGTTTTAGTGACGTTCCTAAAGGCGTCAAAATTTCCCAATAACTCCAGCACGATTAAGTTATTGCGCCAGTATTTGCGAAGTAATTTCAATACCAGCGAAACGACGTTTTATGACAAGACACTTATTGCTTACTCGGAGCACATCTGGGAAGAGAACAATCCTGGGGAGGAAAGCCAAAGTTCAAAGTATATGTCGGCTTTGTGGGAAAGTTGGCTTGGCAATGGCACGGCGCACGAATTATCGACGCAAAGATTCAAACTGCAATTTCATAGCTACAGAGTTCTCATGAATTATCACCGACAATTCAATATCAGCGTCATTGAAGAAGGAAACGAGATACTACGTTTATTGAAGTCAGAGTCGGACTTCATTTCTGCATATGATACCACGGTCGCCATTACTGCACTTGCAAAAATTGCTGAGAAGAAGCAGAATTCCATAGCAAATTACACGGTTTGAAGAAATTAATCCGTATTTCTAACTACAATTGAATTAATTCTATTGTTAACAATATGTATTTTTTTATTTAGATATCGGCTTATGCAATTGGTCAAAATAGTAGTGCCACACAAGTCCTGGACAATCAGCGTTTGAATTCGGAACTCCAATCTAAGTCAGTTGTCTTACCGAAAGGAACGAAACAAGTCTGTATCGATGGCAATGGTCGCGGGTTGATATTTGCACAACTCGTCAACTCTTATGACGTGGGGTACAAAAATATTTCCGGCGGCTTCGATTTCAAATTCGATGCGGTAAGTGACAATTTCGTGCTTTAAGGATGCTAACAATTATTGTAGAATTCGATCATGTCGGTGTATACAATTTAATTATGCAGGTTATGACAGAAAAGCAAGATTTAAATTTGAAGTTCAGCGCCAGGAAAACAGGTGGGGTGCCTTCCAAGATGGCGGTTGCAGAAGTAAACTTGCCTACTGGGTTTAACTTCATCCAGTCCCAGACAGATCGCAAACTGAGAAATGTCACATCGATTAAAGCTTGGCAGTACTTGAATAGAAACTCAAAGATGAAGATTAACTTTGAATCGGTGCCCCATGATGTTAGCATTGAGTTCAATTTGTTCGCTGGTAAAATGGTAAAAGTGACTAATCTTGCGATGGCTTATGTTAAAATCTACGAATCTAGGAACTTATCGAGCGCCTCTCAAATTGTCTATAAAGTCTAGTGATTTTAGCTTGTTTTTTTTAAATTCCGTAGCATCACATTTTTCGTATATTTAAAATGTAGACAAAGATGATTCTTGATTCATAATCAAGTACATCCATTTTAATTGTAATTTCAAACTTTTTACTTAACCTTACACATTAGCTTTGCATTAGGAGCCACCAGTTGAAAACTGGGTAACGGCGTCGAATTAATAAATTATTCGAAACAATGGACTCTCCGCAAAAACTTTCGGTGCTTACCCTCAATATCAATCATGGTATTATTCAAAGTATGAGTAATGTAAATTATACATTCATAATTCTTGAAGTGTAAAATAGTTATAAAGAAAGCCAAAATAAATACCAATGCTTGTTTTAATAATTATAATTATTACATAAATATTGTTTATCTACTTGAACTTATTACATATAAACGGGATGAGTGGGCTAGAGGCTACAAATAAGGAATATTTAAATTTTAAATACTTCTTCAAAATAATTGTTGCACATGTCCACAGTGATGAATTCGATTTCACAGGGTGTAAGAAGCCGTCGTGGCCGAGCACACCAAAGGTAAAAAAAGGAATTGCTGGTCATTAATTTCCGAATGGTGTGCAATTATAATTTGCACAACCATGTGTAAAAATGTTTTTGTGGTTGTACATCCTAGTAACCTATGTATCGTTGTTTTAAAGGATATTCCCTCTATTTAGCAGTTAACGACTAATTGGGTTTTTAAATATTAGACCGCACCAACAGATGTTTCCAATAGCCAGGCAGAGATTTGTAACAATTTGTCCAGACATAAGAAAGCGTGCTTAAAAATGCGCAAAATAGTTGTAGCGCAAATTTGTGTAAATTGAAACAAAATGGAACCATGAATTTCAGCTGCAGTACAGAAACCGATGTAATATTGGACCAACGAAAACCATAAAACGCCAGAATTTCAACTACTAAGCATCCCAGTGAAAACAGCCAAGAGAAACTAAGCAAGCAAAAAACGAGATAGATGTTGGAATGCTCAAATGAGAGGGGACTGAACGACACAAAACTGTCCGCAGTACGTTTCTCATATGTAAAGAGCTTCAAACCAATATTAAGGTCATTCAAATCCTTCCAAAAATGGTAAATGCCCGACGAAAAGAGCAAATAGAGCCGCCTGGGTGCTTCATTTAGATGAATAGAATTTAAACCCACGGGTAAGGAGTACCCAACAGGGTAAGGTAGGAAATTGTCGTCAATATGTGAGTTATCTCCGAAAACACCCGTTCCAAGTAACGTCTCTAGTCCCAAAAGGGTTTTTTCACACGTAGATTTTGTACATATAATAGCAAATTTCCGTTTCGTTTGCAAAATGGAACGTAGTTCGTGTGGACAAACGTAATCATGGTGTTTCATCCAGTCGCGTACCAACGCACTCTCTTTTTTGCTGTATGTAGTGTCATCGTGGCGCGACATTTCAGGGCAAAATTGAAAGGACTTCAGCACCTCCGGTGTGTTGTAGTGTGAACAGCCTAGTCGACAACAATTTTGACGTAACGTCGATTTATTATTAATTTTATCCAATTCCTTAATTAATTCAAGTGCCGAACAGTTTTCTTCAGGAACAATTTCTAGCATTGTAAAATTCACCAAATCCTTTAAAAACTTGAGGTTGGTTTGTGCAGTTACTTGCATGGAAAAATCACATTTTAGAAAGCTTTGATAACTGGAAATGAGCACAATGGAACTTAGTAAACAACATGATATTAGGATTTTGTTCATGACTATTGTATGAATGTTCCCGTAAAATTCCTGAGATAAAAGAGTTCTGAAAAGTGACATTAAATTTTCCAACACATTCTGCATGCTTATAAAAGGAGGGAAAATTGCAATAATACAAGTTAAAACCGCGAGTGTAAGCCAAACCAAATAATCAAATGGTTCGAGAAAAGTCTTAAAGTCTTGCCTGGAAATCTTGGTATCTTGCATAGTGAAAAATTTGAATTCCGACGTTCGATCGATTATGAAATCCTGAAATTGTCTGGGTCGAAGTAAGAAGTTTGGACTATCTTTAAACGCTTTATTCACGTTTGTACGATTTTGACGACGAAAAATAAAATTATTAACTGTGTCATCCTGGTGTATATTTAATTGACCCTGACGGACATGCCTATAACTAAACATTGAAAACACCAGATATGGTGAGCCTTCAGATGTATCTCCATCCTCCCACAAAGCTTCCTTCCCACCACCCAAATGTTGGAAATATAATTTCATTAGAGAAGTATTGCAATACTTAAGGGATGGGCATCCCTTTTGCATAATCTTGCTACGGAATTCAAGGACATTGTTTTCACGATCTAAGCAATACCAGCATACAAACCAGGTGTGGATAGGAATTTTATGACCTTGAAAAGCCGAGTCTGGAATCCCAATAACAAAAATGGGCGTCAACTCTACTTGAGTAAGCGCTAGTAAACGTATTAATTTATAAAAATAATAGTACATCTTTGAAGCGAATGCGGGGTATAAGAAAGCAGTGCTACTTGTAAATCTAGTTATTATGATGGACAATGTTTGAGGAATTCGATAGCGTGCACAAAACTGCGAGAGGTAACTCGTATAATGGATTTTGACGACTTCCTCGCAAATGCTTGCTCTTGCATTTCTTACAACGATGCTCTCATAATTATGTATGTAATGCTCAACGTTGTTGAAAATATACAATATTACGGAGCATTTAATATATCTGGTTCGAATGTAATTAATGTCCTTCCGCCATTTAGTTAGGGATTTGTTCACGTTGATCCATGTGGTGGGACTTTTTCGCTGCTTAATTCGAAAATCAGAATCCGCGTCCACAATCGTTACAACACAACCCAAGAAATTGTCAATAAATGTGCTCAAGTCTAGATTTCTGTCGGGTAAATTCATTTTTATGGCAGATGCAATACTAATTAAATACGTCGCTGCGTATATTACTTTACAATAATAATTATTCATGTTTTAAATCAAAATCGTGTATCTCTGGGGGATTACTTGTTAAAAATGTAATTTGGAAAACTATTTTTCACAAATGTAATGCTTATTGTATAAGCTACAGGGATTGTTATTGAATTAACTATGTATATTTTGAACCAAAATTATGGATTTATAGCCTACTTTGTAAGACTATTTTGTTTACAAATGGAACTACACACTTGTTTTTGCTTTCCCAATAATGTAGCTATAATGGCCCAAATTAAAACGTTGACACTCCTTGTTTGTGTAGAGTATCAAGTATTGCTCCTGACTACAATAACTGTAATTAAATAAAATTATTTTATTTCTCTTTTAATGACGAATTGAATTATTTCCTGAATAAACAGAAAATAATCTAGGAAATGGCTGACGATGTGTATAAACGGAAACTTAATCGATTAAGTCAAAGTAGAAGTTCTCAAAATCGTATTATAAAATGTATTCCTCATTGTTTTTCACTTGTTCAAATCAACTGGTCTCGGTTACTTGAATTCAAAAGTTTTGGTAACTATAAAAGTAGTAAACTCCGCTTCAACTTAACATCTCGATTAAAACGGAAATGTTGTTAGAATTCTCTAGGATTCATTGTATGTATATCCGCGTATAGTAGGCACGTTGAGTATTACATGTTATTACGACAACTGTTAACACTTCGGACAATCCGGACTTAGGAAATTCACAATCACAATAAATATTTAATGTTTTCATACTTTTCATTGCCAGGAATATCAGAGAATTAGATAAAAGTTTAAAGCTGTACATCAAGGTGCTGATCTTTCAGCAAATCATTATTTTGGCAAATAAAGAAGTAATAAAGAATTTGGAAGCAAATACGAGAGATAGCTCTCTATCACAGGTTCACAATTTCAAACAAAATAGAATGCACGTGCTCGAAATCGAGCGACACTATGAAAAAAGACCAATTATTTATAAATGATTTGTATTGCAGTCGCATGAAACCATCTAAACTAGTTTCCACAACAATGCCACAATGATTATGCCTCGAAATTACGCAACTACACCAGTACGATTACAATTATGCGCCATTACATGCGAAATAATTTCCAATCTAGCGAAGCGTTTTTTTTAGACTTATTAGCTTATTCCTAGTATGTGCATACCTACGTACTATACCACGACGAAGTATAAGTTATTTGCAAGAAGTAGATTTTAAAAGGTGATTTTTAAGGTTTTCAAACTATTAATTTTATGCGCAATAAAATAAAAGAGGCGTCTTCACAAAAATAATTTCAATTTTCAAGCCCGTTTAATAACCTTGCCATGTACACTATATTTAAAAACAATAACGTTAAATTATTTTTAGAGTCGCGCCAACATGCCAAATTTTAATACAATATAATGCAACCTAATTTTGCATAGGTTAAAATCTGTGTTCGTTCAACGCATTAAAAACTATATTTTATCATTTAAAAACACACGGTTATATTAAAACTAATTTAGATTTAAGCCCGTACAATCGGTTACAGAAAAAAGTATTGCAGTGAGGATCGATTCACTAGGTAATTCATTAGTTAAATGTTAAGCTCAATTTAATACTCCTATATTCAGTTTATACTAGGCCATCAAAATCCAACGATTTCCCCATTAAAAACTATTAAAAATTTCATTAACCACATCAAAATAATATTTTTTTAGTATACAGATGTACATATACTACTATATTGGGTATATACTAAAAAGAAGTGTAATAAAAGAAACAAGAGCTGATGATATATAAGTAAACCGTAGCTATTGATACAGACGACTCTTTGCAAAACGTTTCTTCTGAGGGGTTTCCCCCTACTTTAAAATCCGGATAATCCACTCGCGCAAATTGTTTCGAAGAACGTAATTTCATATGCGATAAAATCTTCAACGTCCCGGCCGTTAATTTGAATTATCATTACAGCGTCAAGAGGCCCTTTATCAAGCCTGGACCTAGATTTGTTCATGATAGAGAAACCAGTCAGAAAACTAACTTTGGGATATTAAGAGCTTCCTTGTATACTAACCAACGTAGTAATGTTGAATAACCATATTCTTTACCTTGTTCACATTCCGCTGATGCGATGGAGTCACGAAAATTGCGTACTCGACAATGGTATTGTTCCGGCTGTCCATTTGTCTTGAAATTGCGTAAACGCCAACGGCAAAAATCGGATGTGATCCATAAGGAAATGTCCACGTTATACACAAGGCAAGCAACTATACGTTTTCACTCTGTTTTGTACTGCTGACACGTATCTTCATCGAGATTGTAAAACCCGCAAATTCCATCCATCATGACTTTAATGGAAACATATCTGAAACCTGTTGTAGGTATGCGAGAAGATTCAAGGCTTTGTTAGTTTATACAACCATGTTGCCAACAATGATTTATGGCATTGAGAACTTCTGTCAAAAAAATTGTGTTCTGAATCTGCTGTCACTGCGTGGTGGCTATGACGATTGGTATCTAAAACCCGATGATGGTAATCACTCCATCGAATATACATATTTAATACGATTGGGAACAATTCCAAGTTCTTCTGCTGTTTCTAGCAAGTGTTGCCACTTCTTGTGTCCTCGAAAAGCGTAAAACGTACGGTACATTTGCTGACTTTATGTGAATATTTCCGCTGAGATATATTTGTTTTTTAGTTCATTTATTAATAATAATTTCGAAACTTAAGTATTCATTTCAATTCTCAACAAAGTACACAGGTTAATATAAACGCATAGGATGATAAAGTTCAATCCAAAATACAGTTTTCCATGTTTTTTCGCTGTCAGTCGTAAAATTAAAATGCAAAATAAAAGTCATAACAATTGTAATCATCCGCCTGCTTGAATTTGTTTCATCGCTTAGCTTGCTCATGATTAAAATAATGTGATTTTACTTTCAAGCCTTAAATATCTTAAGGTTAAAATATTCTAAAAAGTGTGAAAGTTTGCAGCATATTGCTCTGCTATTGTGTTTACGGAATGCTAAACCACAACAAATATCATTTTCAGCATGATTTGAATGTTTAAGAATTGTTATTTGGGAAAATCTGGTATTGGTGTTGTCAACCCGAAAATAAGAACGTTTTTGGCAATATTTTTCTACATATAGTATATACAAACTTAGGACAATTAAGAAAACAATCAATTTAATTTTAATTCTTATTTACTTGTCGGGTCAGGAATCTATGAGAACTTCTTGGGTTTTAATGCATTTTCATAAATTGGTACAGCAGCTAGCATTTTTAAAAGTAATTTTGTCTTTATAAATGTATATGCTCACAAAGAATTTTGTTTCAAAAATACGGACGACATTCGTAGGAAACCCGGAAATGCGAAGAAAGTTTAGCAATTATTTTAGAGACATGGTCTGCATATATTGAAAACCTGTATTGCAAACTTATTGTACGCCACAATTACAACAATTACGAGTTACATTCTGGATTTGTTCAGAAAGCCAAAATGAAATTTTAAAAATGTCAAGATTTCAATCAGAATTTAACCTTGCGCAATGACTTTTACCTATTTTAATAACCTAATTGGTAGTTCTTAATAGAATGAAATGTAAAAATAAAAACACGGGAAAGTCATTGCGCGGGAGCCAAATCGGGCAAAAACCGATGTAGGAAATTTATGCACAAACTCCATGTATTCCGTATGGCGTAGATGAGGACTTGTTTGGGAGTGAGGTGTACGAACTATCGACACGCCAAATAGTTCCCTATTGTTTTCCTATTATTTTTTTGGGGAGTTTCCCTCAAAAAATGTTAGGCCTAAGGAATACCCGCATACTTTTAAATGTTTATGTGCAACAATGTTAAAACAAGCTTTAAAATTGATGTACTCATTCAAATGCACTCGGTATTGTTTTTGAATACATTACCATTTGTATGTCAAGGTTATTACACGAGCGTTTTAATCACTTAACTAGTTGTGCAAATAATTTTTGTAAATCGATAATTCGTCGTGGTATAGTACGTACTGTAGGAGCACATCAGGGAAAAGATTTACCCTGGAGGTAAGCCAAAGTTCAATGCATGCACAACTCGTCAACTCTTATGATGTGGGCTACAAGAATATTTCCGGTGGCTTTGATTTTAAATTCGACGCGGTAAGTTACAATTTCGTGCTTTCTAATAAACTTTATTTTATTTTTATGTCGTTGTATACAATTTGATAATTGCTTGGGATATTTGATAATTGGATTTGCTTCTACTTCTTTTTTTCCCTATCCTTCTTAATCTATTCATATTCTAACCAGAGCTGTTCAAAATACTTTTTCTCAAAATACAAATTACAAAATACATTTCGAAAAACTGAAAATACAAATTACAAAATACATTTTATAAAAACTGAAAATACAAATTACAAAATACAAAATACATTTTGAAAAAATGAAAATACAAATTACAAAATAC
>JAQGAK010004179.1:0-12843 GCA_034696945.1 Lipothrix lubbocki
TTTTTATTCAGTTCAGTTTTTATTCAGTTCAGTTTTTATTCAGTTCAGTTTTTATTCAGTTCAGTTTTTATTCAGTTCAGTTTTTATTCAGTTTGGGGTTTAAAATTAGTCCAGTGTTTTGAATCAGTTCAGTGTTTTTGATCAGTTCAGTGTTTTAGTACGGTTAAAACGTAAAACCCTTCACGGGCAGTTTATAGGGTTTTCAGCCCAATATTGGATGGGTTTTTAGACCCTTTTAAAAAGTTAAATTTGAACTTTTGATAGGCAAATTAAATTTGCAGTAGCCCTAATAAGGACTGGTTGAATTGCAAGTCTTTATAAAGACTGTTGGGTAAGTTATGAAGCAATTCTGCTCCCTTCGTGCCACCTGTAAAATTAAAATAAAAATACAATAAAAAATCAATTTCTTAGCTAAATTTTCAAAAACAGGATATTAAAAAATAGGATATAAATAAAAATCTATCGTCATAATCTTTTTGTAAAAATTAGGTACATAATATGTAATATGTTTTTACTTACACCCTGGGTGGTTAACCCAAGAGACAGTTATGATGCACTTTTGACGACCTGGCTAGCTTGACTATACCACTACTGTCCTTTGAGTCACGTAACAATAAGTCTCTCTTGGTCAGCAACAGGGACACTTGGATGAATTCAGTTTTTACTCGTTGAGGTACTCAAAGTAACTTGCAGAATAAGTGAAGAAAAGGGTGAGTAATTGCTTGCATAGCAAATTTATACTTAAATAATGAAGTCAAATGTCAAAAATTTTTTAAATCCGATTTAAAAGTAGTTTATTTTTTGTTTTGTTTTGTAACCTTATTGTATCGCTATGCAGTTACAATGGATGCATTATTATTATTAACAGCTGTAGGATAACTATAAAGATGCATTACAATAGCAAAATAACGCATTTCTCTCATTTTCTCATGTTGTATAACACTCTTAACATTGATCAACAATCTCGTTCTTTGATGTGACGCTATCTAATAAAATAAATTATAACATTAGTGCTAAAACATTAAGAATTTTATTAATAAGAAATTAATATTCATTTAAACAAAAAGAACGGATTAGATTATAATTAAATTAATATTCATTTTAAAACAAATAGAACAGATTGGATTATAATAATATTAGGTAATAATTACTTAGTATTGAATTATTCAAGAATTATTATTATTTTATTCGGCTTCTTCCATCATCTCTCCCTCCGGAGCTATCACGTCAACATAACCAGCTTGTCCTTGTGACCCTTTTGAGTTTTGCGAAAGCTCCAAATCTATTTCATCCATTATAAGCTTAATGTGCTTTTCTGCTTCTGCCTCTTCTTCCATTTCCTCCCTCTTTCGCTTTAGTGCATTTCGTCTTTTAATCAAATCCGCCTCAATGCTTTCATTTCCTTCTCGATATTCTCGTCCTAACTCCGTTTCGTATTGACAGACACTACAATATGAATGACTCTCTGAAACAAAATAAAATTATTAAAATAAAATTTTCTCCTTGCGGAAAACAAAGGGATTTTCACATTTTCGACAAAAAAGGGAGATTGAAAAACCTGTCAACTACACATCAAACTTTTAAAGCGCATTATCGGTGTGAGAAAAAAACAAAGAAAATATGGGATAAGGAAAGCTCACTTTTAATTACTCCGAGTTTACATGCAGGGCATAAACTCCACCCGATTTCTAGTTCTGGTACTGGTTGTCCCCATAACGAAGCTCCGCAGTAAGTCCTTCCGCATACTTCTGAAAAAAAGTGAAGAAATTGTATATAATAATCGTCATTGTAAAATAAATGGATTGAGAAATTTTTTTAATGATGAAAAGATAGAGCACATAATTGAAAAATTAGAAGAAGGTAGAGAAAATTATTGGAAAATCGGAAAAAGGAAGAAATTTATAGGAAAATCGGAAATAGGAAGAAAATTATAGGAAAATTGGAAAAGATAGAAAATTATAGAAAAATTGGAGAAAGCAAGAAAGTTATAGGAAAATTAAAGAAAGGAAAAAAATTATTATAGACTCAATGAAAAGCAAAATAAAATACTGGAAAATCAATGTAAAGAAAAATAAAATATTGAAAAATAATAAAAACAAAATTGCAATAAAAACTTACTCCATGTAGATTTTACGGGCTGGCTACACCGATAGCAGTAACGGTCGGGCTTTTTGGCTTGAGGAAGGTCAAAGTAAGGAGGTTTTTTCGGAGGGACCAAATTTTTCATAGGGACCGAATCCGAAGTTGGAGGATTTTCCTTACTTTTAATATTCCTGGGAATCTTTTCCATTTTTAAAGACCTACAAAGTAACAATGCTACCTTTCCAATAATTTGTTTGGGAATGATATGGATGAAATTGAAAACAAAAATCCGCTGCAAGTCAAAGGTTGCTGGCGAATTAAAAATGCTCAATGCCTAAAATCAATGGTTGCAATGCCACACTTTACTTTATTCTCCTAAGGCTTTAACATGTTCAGTTGTTCATAGCTACGACTGTGTATGAATTGGTTGGAGTTTTTTGAGCGATTCTTGTCAAGTTTCGAAAAGCAGAAAGTTTAACTTACAAAAATTTTTTTACTTTTTGCGCTAAACCAATGAAATACCGAGACCGACCGTACACCATTCTTGATTTTAATATACTGATTAAAGTGATATCATGTGCATAATCAATTTGCATAAATTATTCGAAGCTGCCTTGAGACTGTAGGTCTACGTCATGGTAGTGATGAGTTTAGCCAATTAAAATCTATATTTAAATTTTTTTAAATTCCACTGAAGGCAAACTATATGTATGGTACTAGCAGATATAGCCTTTGGCTTCGCCAATGTATACTTTAAGGGTTGCGGTCGTGATGAGATTGGCCAACAAAGTATTCAATTTACATTTCAGGAGTTTTAAAACATTAATCTTAACAAAATAATAATAAATGGATACCTAATAATAGTAATTAATAGTTCATACATGATTGAGCCTGAAGAAGGATGTATCCCGAAACTTTCCTATTCGTGTAGGATTTTTAATTTTTGTCTTAGTTAAATCTTCATAATCTCTCTTATATGACGAAAAAAGTTGCGTAGAAGTTATAATAGTTAACTGCTATAAGAATATTTGCAAATTGTTTAAAGACAATCCTAGTTTCGGTATTACGTCCGTCTGTCTCTCACGCTTGGGACTGTGGCGAATGGTCTCATTCATTTTAAATTATTGCCACCCTAATCCAAATTGACCTATCCCGGGCCGTATTTAATATTGCCCTATCGGGGCCGTAATAGAATAGAATTTATTGGGTCGATTCAATTGGCCTCAGCCTTTACAACCTTAATGTCTGTGCATCACTTGCACAGATCTTAACATACTTTTTCTTAATACTTTTTCTCAAAATACACATTACAAAATACAAAATACATTTTTAAAAACTCAAAATACAAATTACAAAATACATTTTGAAAAATTCACAATACAAATAATTTCAAAATACAAAATACTTTTTCAAAAAACTAAAAATACAAATTACAGAATACATCTATATCGCGGTAATATTCAAAATACTCAAATCCAGCCCCTAAAATACCTTAAAAATACATTTATGGCAAAACGTCTGAATTTTGTTTGACATTCGACAGAATACCAATGAAATTACTGTAAGAATGAGCGCAAACTTGAAATTTCATGTTGTGTTTAACTCAATGACAAGTTTTTCGAAGCTCAAAATACAAAATACAAAATACATTTCAAAATCAAGAAACTTCAAAATACAAAATACATTTTAAAATCAAGGAGCTTCAAAATACAAAATGCATTTTAAAATCAAGGAGCTTCAAAATACAAAATGCATTTTAAAATCAAGGAGCTTCAAAATACAAAATACATTTTAAAATCTGGAAGCTTCAAAATACAAAATACAAAAATATATTTTAAATTCGTATTTGAAATACAATGTATTTTGAACAGCTCTGGTATTTGCTTATTAAAAAGAGTACGTATCCTGTACTTAAATGAGCAATTACTACATACTATGGAACTAGCCGGACTGTGAATCTTCCCCTTATCATTGCAAATAAGTACCTAAGAATATTTTTATTATTTTATAACTTCTTTTGGTACATGTCTCCTGCTACCTTTTTTTGTCTTAAAGAAACCTGATTCGTTTGACCGATCAAAGCATGTGTTGGTAATTTTTCGTACAGAAAAAAAAGTCCTTTAAAAAATCGTGACAAACGCGATAAATTTAATAAATCATAATAGTGTTCCCACCCCTGAATTGCTTTATTGAACATACATTTGGCATCACAAAACAAAACATTTTTGTAAATAGCAAAATATACAAACGCTGGTATAAAAACGCGAAATTTAAAAATATACCTAAAAATCCCGCAACATTTTAGTTTCAAAAATGATTTTAGAAATTTCCTGCACAGTTCCTTGAATATTCATAAGTACTTTAAGCCCTGAAATTCTTCTGAAAATCGGGAGAGCCAGTAAGTAAAAACCAATAAATATTAAGTCAACAAAATTCAAAATTAAAAGATAAAAATCTCGAAGGGGGCGAAATTAAAGAGGAAATAGGCACAAAAAATGCCAACTTTTGCTAAATTTTGAGGTGAAAAACGAGAAATTATCCCAGCCATATAGTGCCACATAATTTTGCATTTGTCCCAGAATCAAGATTTCAGAAAGTGGGAACCCTACTAGTGTAGTGCAGTTTTGCTACAACGAGACTCTTTATAACTTTTATAGGACAGACTCCCTATACAGCGACGGCGATTTGTTTGCCTTAAAAATTGACATGATACATATTTTGACACAACAATGTGAGCACTTTGTATCTATTTATATAACAAACGGATTTGGCAACAGGTTGGAGTTTCTACTGTAAAAAAAATTTGCTTACTTTTACATTTAGTAGAAAATCTGAGAAATAGTGCTATGAATGAAGGAAGGTCGTCTGAGAACAACATTTTGTCAATTGACACTACAAGTAGAAAGACTTCAGATATGAGTGTAATTGATGCGGCATAATAATTAGCTCTTTCCTTCACAGAAGGGTTCTTGCACTGTGACGCGCTATACACCCGAATTGCACTCCAGGCAAAAAACATCATGTAGGCCGACCAATGGAAATAAAATTTGACGGAGTCAAATTTCCCATTCGGATAATACACCGTCCTTCTTTTCGAATTCCAACGATATGGGACTTGACCAAAGAAATTTGACCATTCGAAGCCTTTGAAAAGAAATTTTTTTGCTAGTGGACCCAACATTTTGACCAATTTCTGCAATATACCCAAATATTTGTTTCCAACAACTTTAAAAAATTTTACTGCTGGAAAACAATTTTCTTTTGATATATCTTTGAACGCTCTTCATGGGTTTGGTTAGCCAGGTAAATGACGACTGAGTCAAAATGGCTTACGTGGAGAAAGTATGGATCAAAAATTTATTAAACCTCTGCATACGTGCAAAAAGTTAGATTGGCACAATTGAAGTAAAATAAATATTAGACAAGTTCTCCTGAAATTTTACCGACGCCCTATGTAAAATTGACGCACGTGTAAACATACATACTGTTGCATGGTAAAATATTAAATTTTTCAATTTAGAAATGTTTTACATTAGGAAACATTAATAAGAAACATGTTTTTTAACTCTACAGTTATAAAATGACGTTGACATGCTTAATGTTCCCTTTGAGAATCATGAAATGTTTGGAATCGATTCACGATTTATGTTTTGTGTGCATTTAAAAATACATACTTACAAACTCATGAGAAATAATTTCAGTTACATATATGTGAATCTCTAATAGCTTTTGGCTAACGCCTTTGAATTTAATTCCGTCGGATTTTCGTTTTCAATAATTAATGTAACAGGGCCGACAAAATGGCTTTTGACGCTCACAGTTTGATATTACGCTTATTATTCATTTATCTCTGGAGGATGTCCAAACATTGTTCATAATTTTCTTTTCATGCGACTTTCTCGATAGATCATTCAATGAAGGCCGGTACGGAACATATTCCTAATAAAACGGTGTACACTGGACTCTCACTAGAAGGGAACGCTTTTAATCACCAAAATCCTTCTCTTTTATAGGAATTCTCTTATAGAGATAGAGAGAGCTCGTATGCATATACACTGAACTCCTTTTAAAGTTATCAAAATCGGTCTCTTATATAAACATTCTCTTATAGAGAGAGCTAGTATGTATATAACTACGAAGGATCTTTTACACAGTTCTTTTATATGGAGATCTCTTATAGCGAGAGTCCGGTGTACGTGATCAGGCCAGTTGAGTTAAATATTATTCCTGGGTTTAACCAAGGTATGTTTGTATTTGACAACTGGTACACCCTTGTTAGATTAGGCTCTAAAATATTTAAATACGGAAAATTTTCCGTCCATCTTTTTCATTTACAAACATTTAAGATTGGAGACTACTAAATTAACCAGTGTCGCCCACAGCAAAATGTTTGTAGCTCTCATAGCATTATAAGGATTTATATGATTTCCTGGAAACGTGTTGTCAACTAAGAAAGTTCGATGTAATGTCGCAATGAATTTAAAACTACTTTTAAAGCTTACGATGCATTTTACCCACTGGATTTGCGCCCACGTTTTGAACTATTTTAACGTCTGCCTTTATAGTGTTATATGGCGGAATTGGTTCGAGCATGATTTAATGAAGGGACGTAAACGGTAAGTCGGTTTTCTGCAGTTAAAAATAGTTCCTCTCAGCTAAGTAGAATTGACAACTATGTACCAGGCTGGCCAGTTTTTAACGTAATCTCAGGGAAATTATACGCCAAATATAGGAGATGACACGTAGACCCAAAATAATATGTATGTAAATCTGTTTGATCAGGGAAAAAAAATTATGCACAAATTGACATCATAAAGATCAATTTTTAGCAGAATGAAATTTTGTGAAGTCAATGAACAAATTGTTTACACGTACATATCAAAATACATACGCTAAAAAATTCCAGAAAGACACATCTTTAATCATAATTGTTTGTACGTTTCGTGGATAGTGTACTTAATTCCAGTTATCGTTATAGACAGATTAACTTTACGTCCCGCGGTAGGTTTCACTGCATAAAACTCACTGATCATTCAAATGTTTGTTTAATTAATGTCCAACTGATTATTTGCCACTGATAGCGTCAACGTAGATATAAGCTTTGTTGTCCGTTGTCCATGCATTCCGTTGTAGTCTCTTGTTATGCAGTTACATCGGAATAAATCTGTGCATAATTTTTCACTTATGTTTGTTTTAACTCAAGATTCCCATGACTCCCATGACACTTATAATATTGTGTGACTGATATTATTAAGTACACCGGACTCTCGCTATAAGAGATCCCCATTTAAGAGAACTCTCTCTGTAAGAGATTCTTTGGACCCACATATCAAACATAATTATGTGCATACCAGCTCCCTCTATAAGAGAATTTCTATATGAGAGACTGATTTTAGTGATGTAGTGTTCTCTTATAGCGAAAGTTCAGTGTATGTATATTGTCAGAGTCGGTGTGAATGCAGTGATCACACACATATGGTGATGGTTGGATTAAATGTTTAACTGATTACGGGTCACAACTAGATAATGCGTACATTTACACATACAAATGATTATAAAATGAACATCAGCAGTTGCTATTGCAGTGAATTACTTCGCATTTGTACAGCAATTTGACACTCAGTAGGGCTCGCATATTTTCAAGCATGGAGAACATAATCCATAAAGTAACACTTCCAATGTTGATCACTAGACTTGTAGTTGGATTCCTGGTATTATTATTATTTTATAATATATTTAGTAGGAGAACCAATATAACCGGAATCATCTCAAGAGATTTGTTTGCCAATATCAACAATATTTATCAGGGTCAAAATGGTGCTGGCGAGTTTATCAAAATTAAGTGCTTCGTACACGCCTCACCACATTTCGTAGAGATGGGAATCCCAGTACACAGAACTGCAGAATGCTATCAACAATTGCAGACAAAAACTTGTTTGGTGGGAGCGCATGGTTGTTATCTATGGATTCGGGGGTATGGGGAAGAGTGAATTGACTAAAGTGTTTGTGACCAACGAAAGTTCAAAGTACGATTACGTTTACTGGATAAACGCGGAATCAGAAAAAACTCTAGTTCAAAGTTTTAAGGTGTTAGCTAAAATGCTGGCGCTCAGTGTTTCATTTGAAGATTGTAATGATTGCCAAGTTGTGTATAACCATCTAGCTAACAAATACCAATCGGGACTTTTTATTTTCGACAGTGCTGACAGACTACATACAGACGGTGAAAATTTAGGAATCAAAAATTATTTACCAACTGCTTCAAGTTCCAACCACCCAACAATGATTGTTACGTCTAGACATGGGTCCCCAGAGTGGGGTGGGTTGACGCACCTTATTAAAACTATTAACGTCGATGTTCTAGAAATTACCAAGTCCGTCCAGCTCCTGAAAAAGTACATGCGAATCGATAATCTATACATTCCATATAAGCTTGAAGAATCTTTAAAATATATTGCAAAGGAGCTCATGGGATATCCTCTGGGACTATCGATGGTATCAACTACGATTTCGGATCAATCTAGTGTTTGTTCATTAGAAAATATTGAAGAAAATATTCGTGAATATATGGAAGTTCTACAAACGTCGTCATTTGCGAAGTTATCCCATGAATCAAAGTTAATGGCGCTGCTGGAATTAATTTATTCAAAAGCTATTAGCAGCATGGTTTTGAAGCCATACGGTGCTTTTGCATTAGAAATAATTCAACTTTGTGCTGGTGCCGATTTTCCTGGTTTAACCATCTGGGAGATAGAAAATCTTTGTTTTAAAAACCAAACCCTGACACAACACAAAATTTCTGAAGCTAGTTTTCCCGTAAGACAAGGGCTAAAACTTTTAAGCAATTACTCCCTTGTAAAGATAGTAAAACAGCCAGGCGAAAATGGCTATTACGATACAATCAGTATTCACAAACTGATCCAGCTTACTGCACGCCAATACTTAATCCGAAAACACCAAAGCATTGAAAATTTCGTAGTAAATACGCAGAAATTTGATGTCAATGCTAAGGAGTTCCAGATGAGCTTCAGTTGTACTGTAAAGGTGTCAACGTTTCCAAGCTTTTCCGGGATAAATTTGAGTTCGGTTGAGCTGCTGACGGTTTTTCGATGGAAATTGGGGAACCAAATTATGGTTCATAATACATTTTATGATAGTAACTCAATAACCTTTTCTAATCAGGATTTAGATTGGTATGTAGAAACCGACCGGCAGTTTGGCGGGCCAAACATTATAATCAGAGGAAATATCAAATGTCCACCAGTGGTGGCTACTTCCTATAGGGCTAATGGTGTTTTTGTCGATTTATTATTTCGGATTTCCTCAAAAGAATTTACAAATGTAAGTAAATAGTTGCGACTTCAATTATCAATTATTTTAAAATTTATGCTTAATACTATGGCAATTAACTCCGATGCGTGTACATATTTAAAAATGATATTACAGCCAACGAGTATTGGAGCAGATGTACTACTTCTGGAATTGTTACAAATATGCTGGGAACAAATGCAAGCAAGTGAAGTTGGGATATCGGCATGTAAAGTCTCTTGGAAAGCTCACAAAACTAAAAACGTTGTGACTAAACTTTGTCAATGTGGACCAGTTTGGCATCAGGATTTTAGAATAGTAAATATTTTGTCTAATGATCCTAATATGGTTGTCCAACATTCCTTATCTGCTGGCATAATGGGCTTTATCGGTGATAACAACGTTGTAACCCCAGCTTTAGCAGCAGCTATAGAGTCCGACAGCGACAATGCAAAGAATACAGAAGCCCAAGGGAGCTAGAATATACATACATTGGAGTACATAAAGGCTGAGGCCACGTAAATCTACTTAATAAATTCTATAAATACAAATAAATGTATGCAAGAACTGAGTTATGAGTAAAATAATATAATGTACTATAATTTGAGTTTAAATACGTTATTCCTACTGACGTCCACAAGGTTTATTTCAACTTTTTAGTTTGTTACCAAAATATAAACATTGTTCATATGAATATGCAAAAGAATTTAATTATTAAACAACATTTGTGCATATAATAAATCTTCCCTCATTGGTGACTATAGAAAGCATATTGAATCATACCCGATGTAGATAGCTTTTATGCAACGACAAGTAAGTCCGAAACAGATTTGAGCACAAATTCAAACATGGTAAGGATCATGCCATTATCGACCATGTATACTGTCCCAATCTTAACGTGAAACGGCTTGACACTTCGAAGGAATTTTCTAACGAATGGCGTCTGCCGTCGGGAATTCCAGCTATACAGCGTTTTCCCCGATTGTTCATGGATTGCCGCACACGCAGAGAAACCGCCGACGAGAGTAATCATGAGAACCACCCCATATGCGAACATGCACACGGCTACCATCCCCCCAAACCTAACGCATCCATAAGTGGAGTAAACTACCACAGAAAGGAAGAACCACTTGGCGCAAGGTAAAATCAAGGGAGAATACACGAGTACAAAGAAGGAGTTTAGAACCTGGAGCTGGCGTATCGTTCTCATAAATACTTTAGATGTTCGAAGTACCGAATCCGATGGGTGGTTCGCAATATTTAGACTGTATAAATGTGTATTCATTAAACATTTGTAATTCAGCCACCACTAATTGTAAGTATGACTACAAATCCCATGAAACTGCATATAACACATAATGGTTTGATTATAATGTCTTACTTCAGTTCCTGCAGCACAAATGCTAAGCCGGCCACGATTTCCAGTCCGGGCATCAGTATGTTTATGCACGAGATGTATCCCCAAGCATAATAGACAATAAAGCAAATTTGAAGACATTGTACAGGAATGTCAAGGAATAGGGGCAAATCCAATAAGGACGTTGGTAATGTTGGGAACTTCGGGTAGATAATTTCACAGATTATAAGAAGACCAGTAAAAAGGATGAGGCCATAGTAGAGAAGCATCAGGAATAAACCGGATTTATCCTTTTGCATTTGCTTCAGGAACGACATGCGCTTTTCAATAATCTTCTGTTCTTCTGTAAATATATTGCATTTAGTTTGACCTTCTTATGCTCTATCATTTTACCATTTATTAATTAAATTACAATATTTTCTTACTTTTAAACTTTGTTCCAAATTCCGCATACTGCCAATGCAAATAATACAATTCGTCCCCGAACAGCGTCTTGTCAAACAGCATCACAATCAAAAACGTTTCCGTGATGAGTACGACGAATGCCCCAATATAGTACATTTGTTCCACAATGGAAGGGTTTTTAACCTGTGAGGCGTCGTAAGTTCGCAACGCTGTCCAAGCAAAAAATACAACCACTACTGTCCACCAGGAGAAAAATTTTATCACGTCAGACCTTCCATTTGCGTAAGAAAGTGTCCGAGTCTTTGGATTCCAACGATATGGAACTTGACCAAAATAGTTTGCCCATAGATAGCCTTTGAAGAAATATTTTGAAGCAATAGGCCCTAGCATTATTCCACAATTCCTTCAAATTTGAGGTCAACATATTGTTGCAGCAGCTTGCAGAAAAGAGTCGAACTTTAAATCGTATTTTTCAAGTTAGATTGTTGAAGTGGAGGTCTTTTATTCAAATTCTGTATAGTTTGCCTAGTATGTGTCATGCTAAAGACTGGCGATTTTATTGACTTTCTTTTTGTGCTACTTACGATTAGAGCTGGCAAGTTTTAAATCGCAATACTCGAGCATAACAACGCCCACGTACCATATACGAAGAAAAGCGTTGACTGTGTGAAAAGACTGAATTTTCTGCGGTGGTCTACTCTAACTATGAAATATCATTACGAATGATCTGCCAACCCAGCCTTTCAGTTTCATAGCGGCACCAGAATCAGTTCCTGCAAAATAAATGTAAAAATGGAGACACGGCTTTGCTTTTGATGCTCACAGCTAAGCTTACGTTTGTATTTGTTTACTGTTGGGTATTCCATGATATTCCAAATCTAAAATGTAATCACACTTGGCATGCATTTTGTATTTATTTTTAATGTGAAATAATGGTAGAAGTACTATGTGCCTCAGTTTGTGCGTAGAATTTTGGCAAAATAGTGTTGGCCCGTTTTCCACATGCTAGCAAATGCCAATATTCACATTTAACAATTTTGACGTATACTAAAACCATAATTTATAATTTACCTCATTTCAATATTTTCAGTTTAGAACATATGGGTTGTCGCATGCAAGATCGCGGTGTTAAAATAATAACCTATGTTTCTAACGGCAACAAGATTCGTTAGAATGTTTGATTTATGAAACAATTTTTAATAAAAATAAATCATGAAACTTTAAGAAGTTTAGATGATAATTTTGATGTATTCACGCAATGCATTGGATGTTGATGGCGAGACGAGTGTGTTTGTGCGAGAAACTGAGCTAAACGTGTGCGAAATTTGTGCTAATTGGATATTATTTGGTTAAAATACTTACCTGTTCAATTTACCATTGCAATTACATGTGTTTTTTTGTTTGTGTTGTTTGTGTTCTAGAGTTATTATCTTAGTTATAAAGTTTAGGTAAACCGAGAAGTGCTTATTCAGCGTCTTTTGACCTAGTAAGGGGACAGAGTCGAAATCGAGACAAGATCGAAGTGCTTATTCAGCGTCTTTTGACCTAGTAAGGGGACAGAGTCGAGATCGAGACAAGATCGAAGTGCTTATTCAGCGTCTTTTGACCTAGTGAGGGACAGAGTCGAGATCGAGACAAGATCGAAGTGCTTATTCAGCGTCTTTTGACCTAGTGAGGGACAGAGTCGAGAT
>JAQGAK010004180.1:0-12840 GCA_034696945.1 Lipothrix lubbocki
CCAAAAAACCTAATTTTTGTTCAAATGTAATGGGAAATAACCACAAATTTTCAAAAATTTCTTTATTTTTGTTTAAAGGGAAATAGCCTCAAATTTTAGAAAATTTCCTAATTTTTGTACAAAATTTAAAGGGAAGTAACCACAAATTTTCAAAAATTTCCCAATTTTTGTACAAAATTTAAATGGAAATAACAACAAATTTGCCAAAAAACCTAATTTTTGTTCAAAATGTAATGGTCAATAACCTCAAAATTTCAAAATTTTCCTAATTTTTGCACAAAATTTAAAGGGAAATAACAACAAATTTGCCAAAAAACCTAATTTTTGTTCAAATGTAATGGGAAATAACCACAAATTTTCAAAAATTTCTTTATTTTTGTTTAAAATTTAATGGAAAATAACCTCAAATTTTAGAAAATTTCCTCTTTTTTGTTTAAAGGGAAATAGCCTCAAATTTTAGAAAATTTCCTAATTTTTGTACAAAATTTAAAGGGAAGTAACAACAAATTTTCAAAAATTTCCTAATTTTGGTTTAAAATTTAAAGGAAAATAACACAAATTTTCAAAAATTTCCTAGTTTTTGTTTAAAATTTAAAGGGAAATAACTATAAATTTAATAATAATAATTTAATAATAAATAACCTCAAATTTGCCAAAATTTCCTAAAAAATGTTTATAAATGTAACGAAAGAGAGAGAGAGAGAGAAAAATATTACACATAAAATATTATGTAAAATTAAACTTGCAAGTACACCCCACCAGCCAGTCGGCCGGGCATACCCCCCCCCCCTGGGACGGGGTCCGGAATCAGAGTATGATAATTTCATTTCAGGTCAACGCTTTTAATGTAAACGACTACGTATAAAAGTCAATATTTAGTATACCAAAATATAAGTATACATACTTACTTATAGAAGCAAGAAAAGCACTTATGGTAATTTGTTATTTTGCAGATTTACAAAACTTTAGACTTCCTGGAAAATATGTGGAAATACATGAAACGCAAAATGTACCTACCTAATTATGCATTGTGGAAAGTATGTAAATGGCAGTGTAATATGGAAATGTATTACCATTTTCCTCTATAGACGAACCTTCAGCCAATGAAGATTGGTCACTAAAATGAAGTATGTATAATGGTGGGTGGGTATTAATCATTGTAAACGTATAAAGAATGATAATTAAATCTTACCTGGACACACATTTCCAACTGGTACATTACCAGTCCGAGCTCGGCCATCGATGGCTTAAACATTTCCCGCAGGCGGTAATCCTGTCAAGTAAATTGAGAGAAAAACATTGTTTTAAAACATTTTAGAATTTATGAAATGCTATTCAGTAATTTCAGACTTACCCTGAAAGTCAAGAACCCGATGTTTTTTGCTAACCTCGAAAATATCAAAAACTCATAGTTTGTAGCCAGTTAGGCCCATTTATGCACAAAATTAATTTTTTTTCAATGTCCATGTATTTAAATGGGAGCACCAAATGCTTTCCGGGGATTTGCTGATAGGGACTGCAAGACTCCACCGATCTACATGACCATGGGCTCAAATGAAAGGAAATTAAATTCTCTAGGTTGAACTTCCTGGGGTTTTTAAAAATTTGCACTCCTTCCTATGAAAATGTGTGATTTAGGGGTCAAAATCGAGGTTTTTCACCTCTGCAAGCTAAATTAGCAACCAAACACAGGTGAGACATTTTTTTTCGAATTCAGCACAAAAAGTTACCCTAGGAGCAATGAGTTTCAAATTTTTATTTCCCATACCGTTCGTCAGGGTAAATCATAAAACCTAAAAATGTGCAAAAAAGGCTAAAAAATTGTACCTGAGGGCCAAAAATTTAGTCAAATTTCGACTAACTGGCTGCAAACTATGAGTTTTTGATATTTTCGAGGCTAGCAAAAAACATCGGGTTCTTGACTTTCAGGGTAAGTCTGAAATTACTGATTACAAAAGATTAAACTACCATGAATAATTATCTAATTAGTACTTTTACCTACATAATATATCGAACAACTGTATTGGCGATGTGACTTTTAAAGTAATTAAGAAGAGAACCATTGTGAACTGAGGGAACAATAGCACACTTATCCATATGGATAAGGCAATTTTGCTTTTGTTTTAATAAAAACCTTCAAATTACTATAGAAAGTAGGACGATCACCTCGATGGAACTCTATTCTCAATTAAAATTTATACGAAATTCGCTAACATTTAATAATTGTAGTGTCAATAGTATAATTACTTATAGCTAACAATAAACTTTACAATAATTATTATTTAGAGTAGATAGATAAACTGTTTATATCTATAAGGACGAATGCTCCAAAATGAAAATAAAAAACCTTCAAAATAGCTATAAGGTATTAAAATAAAATGTGAATTAAAGAAATTTCATTAAAAACATTCAGTAGCACATTCATTCAGATTTTAAAACAAAAATCCAACTACACACAAAAACTAACTCTTACGATTTTGTTCAAAGGTCATATTACTAAAACCTTCAGCTTAGCCCGAAGCTTCAATTATCTACATGAACGAGTATAGATTCTAATAGCATTTGGCTTTCACAATGGGGATGGAGATATTTATTAGAAAAATTGAAGGAAATGAACTCGTACATATGTATATATGTTCAAGTATTCTTGTTATTCCATTGCCGAAATCATAAAGAATATGTAATGTGTAAGTACATATTATAGTAACATGTAACACATAATGTAAGCTACACATGTCGTTATATAATACTCACTACGCATACGTATGTGTACATGCAAAAGTTAATATATAATAAAAACTATATGTTTATAGTAGTGTGTCTATACTGACATGACAGGACGTTGGCCATAGCCATGAAAGATGAAGATTTAATTATTTAATATTTGCACAATTATTCCCGGTGACCATGCCGAATATTTGGGTTGTATTATGATTGTTTATTATACGTCTACATATCTGTATATGTACGTTGCACACTTTTTGAAATAACTACTACCCTGCACTGCACTATAATTCAGTCTGTGTTAATACACTTACTTATTTGTTAACTTCGGATCCATGACATCAGAGACCCGTCAGAATAAAAAACTGTTATTATTTATTGTATTATTGTAAGTACAGCTTGCGATATTCATTAGTTTGCGCAATCTACAAAAGCAATAGCACTGTCATATTTCTTATAAGAGAAGGACGGTTACATATCAATAGAGCCAAGTGTGTAGAATTTTCATATTAAATTTTTAGAGCGCATAAAAATGATTTCATGTTCGTAAATAGACGCCCGCACTTTAATGTTACACGTTACAAGTGTCTACCTATATGTACTATTAGTACTATATTTATATGCCTTGTTTCCTAAAAACAATGTACTACATCACTACATGTAGTAATTATAAATAGTTGGAATACATTCTTGTAGTACATTTTGTATTATCGTCGATTAACATATTAATGTTTAGTTCAATCGTTATAATGTAAATTTTAAAAAGACATTCCGTAAGATCAACCATACTATATTCCAATTAAAACGATTGCATCTCCGTCTCATTGAGAACTGACAAAGGAAAAGTTTAAAAATGAATGCTGTCAAGGTCTGTAATAGAATTATTAAAGTACGCATATATACCTTATGCATATAAGAGTGGCATAGCAGGAATAATAACATAATAATAAGTGATCAAGTGAAGGTAAACTTGATTCATTCTAATATTGACAGCATGTAGTCTAGTATATTTTCCGATGTAAGTACATGCAGTCAACGTACATGAATGTCATTGTGGATGCACGGCCGGAGGCCGATTGCATTTCACATAACCAAATATTCGTTGGCATGAAATGTAATCCAAAAAATAAGGCTAACGCTCTTGTTATACTGATGAGACTGCGTGACAATGTCCAAAGTACAGATGTATGTAGATACTTGATGCTTAAAAAGTTTTACGATGTCAGAGATCAGGTGATTCTATCTTAATTTGTATATATAATTATGCAGAAACATACTTAAAGTATATACAGATGTCAGTTAATATTCTGATTCAAATAATCACTCTCCCTCGTTTTTGAATTATTTATTTTCAGTTAGAGGGTTATCATAATATAAATAAGGTCTTATTATATAAAAGAGGACTTAGAAATAAAATATAGTTACCAACTATGTATCTTCTACTTATGCATACATGAATGTAGAAAATAATATATTATATTATTACCTGCATTAGTTTAACGACAACAGCAAAAGCCTCCTCTTCAGGCATCTGCATGAGGAGAAGACCCACAATGAAGGCAGAGCCTTGACAGTAGCCCACTTCCCGGTCATGCAACGAGTAGGCTTTCATCACATTGAACAATGACTCTTGTCCCAGCCCATCTTTCTCTTTGAAAAATTCGTGCTCAGGATAAGTTCGTGCAATGTCCCGACGGATTACCTGTAATTTATTAACACTGTTTTTATTCGTTCAAAATATATCCCATTCCATCATATCATACTTTTCCCTATAATACATCACCCCTCTATGTATATAGCGCATCTACTGCTCAATTTCTCCGGAGATCTCTTCTTCGCCAGATGACCATCATTTTACCATACATTTTTGGTCATATACAACACTTTTAACTACATGATTATATACACCAAAAGCGAACATTTTTCAACGTCAGTATATAAACTTCGAAGCATTTCGTACTTACTACAATACTTACTAGATCATAACATAACATCATCCCATCATTATGATATCCCTCCGAGTGTTTTTTCCATACATCTAGAACTATAAAATTTGATAATGTTAACATATATATTACAACTATATATTTTAACAAGGGAAAATCCTGCATTATCCCAATAATGGGCATAAAACTTGTGGGGGACTTTTCCCAATATTTTCCTTTTCTCATACTTTTTTAAAGTATTATTAGTATGGCAAAGCCGCTGACGCTATATTTAAAAGGACATTTTTCAACATTCAAAATAACAACTTTAAAAAGACAACTTTACAGAGAAGAGCTATTACAGGTAATATAAATGTTTAATTTGGAACAGGAAATTGCTAACAAGCCTTTCTAACAGAGAATAAATAAGTATAATAACGCCTTGTGATGTCAGACTGTTTTAAAAGGGCAAATATATACCTAGCAAGAATTTGTAACTGTGATGACAAGAATGTTTTTAAACAGCAAAGACAAGACACTCATTGTGAGTAAAGGACTTTTTAGCGCCCCGTCCATATACCGTGACAAAGGGTTTTACACTGAAAAAGGTATATACTATACTTATTATAGTTTTTATTACTTATTAAGCTTGAACCTTAGTCGGAAAGTGCAGTTTCAACTTTGTATGGATGGCCCTGATGCATGCGAGCAAAACGCCCTATCACAACATTAGTACCGGTATATCCCCTTGGAATAAAGATAAACGAGCTCAAAACCATATTACGGAGTACAGAGGCAGAGAAATGCACATAAAAACAAACGTGATATCTACATTTTCCATTAAAATGAGTACATTGTACTCCCTTAAACTACATGACCAGTGTGACTGGCAGAAGTGTCATATTCCGTATTCCGTACACCAAATGTAAGTACAGAGGAAAACACACGGAGCCAAAGCATTTTCACAATCCTTGCGTTTCTCACGCGCTTCCATTATCCATTTCTATGCTCTTACTCTTTTACATTGTAATAATTATCATAGAACACAATTTCCATTTGCCTTCCCCTTTGTATTCACTACTAGACTAGATAGACATACTTACAAAATATTCTGCGAATGGTGTTTTTGCAATGCAATCTTTATGCATTCGTCTCATATATAAGCATATATCAGAAGAAGTAGATGAAGGAAACATGTAGAAGCAAAGGATAAATGTGTTCAAATGTACGTGCATCTGCATATACCTACTACTACTGTCATCATAGAATTTTGGAAAAAAGTGAATAGTTGAGCATATATGATAAATATTATTGTACGAATAACTACCCGTACATATCCTTTCATTACTTTAGAAATGCAAGCGAGGAGTCAAATAATAGTACATGAATAAGCCGATGACTAAAAAGTGCTTTCAGGGCCTATTTGTATAAATAGTTGGTTTCCTTCGGCATCTTGGAATAACTACAACAGCAGCTGCTCCTCCTTTCCTCACGATTTACCCATTTATCATCTACCACCTACTTACATTTCTCTTCTATTGCAATATAAATATTATATACTACATAAGATTTTCATCTGGAGATTCTCCTACGAATAGTTAAGACGACAACGCAAGGTACAATATATTACACCCGACATAGCTGAGAAGCAAAGGCTGGAAGAATTCGGGCTCTATTCAAATTCCAGGTTTAATCCAGATCCACAACATAAAAACCAATAGTCATGCCATCATCCTATAATAATTACCTACGCATGTACAAACAGTTGGACATGGCTATTCTTCGTTTCGGTTTGAAATCTGCATATTTTGTACTCCGGAGATACTAAATGCCGCAAACTTTCAGGAATAAATTCCTTCGTTCTACGGGTTTCTGCTTAATATTTTCCACCCGGAGGAAATGCGCTTATGGGAGATTTTGGTCACAAGGGCAGCTTCAATTATTTTCAACAATACATTCCTCTTCTTACAAATCTTCAATTTTAATCCATGATTTTATTTGGTTTACATTACACGTGAATATTTATTCAACAAATCGTTTTTATTAAAATGCAAGATTTTAATTTTTTAATAATCTGCTACTATTTGACAATTTAAAATCACCTATGAGTAACATCCTTCCAAATAAAAAGTGACAAATGAATAATAAATAAAAGTAATGTTCGGAAATTCGCACTCGACAGTCAGAGTATCGTACCTGAATAACCCCAAGGCATTTCCCAACATGAAACATTCTGCTGTCAAGGAGTAACGGGCTTGTATAGACTAATGTAATCCTGCTCCTAAATCTCATGTAAAGACGTCCTGAATGAAATAAGTGACTACAAACCGCACCGAGAAGTCTGACTGATTGTGAGTGAGCTCCTCTTTGATGCTGTGAATGTGTGTGCGACTTCCAAATTCAACGTAGTAGTGGCACAACAATAATATTATAATCTCGACCATCTGTCTACGCACAACTTGCACAGTTTTTGCAATATAGTAACGCTTTTGGGAAGAAATTACTCACCAGTCGCCAGTCGCCATTAGAGACATGAAATAGGCTGGCTTTTCGATAACTGACTAGTTCGCGTGGAAAGTGAATAGTTTCCACTTTCCATACCTACCTTCCATTTTCCATATACGCTTTCCACTTTCCATTGACGCTTTCCATATTCCATACACGCTTTCAACTTTACTTGACACTCCCGCTTTCTACTGATAAATGAAAAGCTGCATGCTTTCCACTTGACACTAAACAGTGCGTATCAACATATGTAAATGGTAACTTTCCGGTGCGGAACAGTTGCCTGATGTTTGTTATGTATAATCGTGTTATGTGAAAAATTGGTAGAGAGTGGGAACTTTCCACGCGAACTATAGCCAGTTCGAAAAGCCAATCCATGAAATACATATCGAGAGTTAAGAGGCAAATTTGAACACATTGCTTCAAGCTAAAATGCAAGAACGAACACTGGTCGTCTTTGTCGTGTGTAAAATGTAGAGGCAAAAATGAACACATTACTGGCCCATGCATACAGTCCGCTTCCATAAGCTTTATTATGCTGGAAGACGACTGTACTAACGGTCCAACGATCTGTACGTACAGACCAGCGTGCCGTACGTATGAATGGGCCAGTAATGTGTTCATTTTTGCCTCTACGTTTGACAAACACAACAGCGTTCGTTCTTGCATTTTAGCTTGAAGCAATGTGTTCATATTTGCCTCTTAACCCTCGATATATTAAACGCTTCTTGCATTTAATGATTTACATATACGGCACCTCCATGCACAACACACACATATACGATCTTCCTAGTATATCTATTATTATACAGTACTTATATGTATAACCACATACCATTTAACTATACCGCGTATCATAAATCCACTGTTACATGTGGAACATATGCAGATCGAACTGGATCAATAAAGAGAATAAAACAACAAGATAAAAAAGTAGAAATTTTTTAGGCCAGCAAAGCAGCAGAGCAGCAGAATCCAAAATTTTGACGAGGTTTTTCCGCCAAAGCCTCGCGGTACAGGAAGAGGCATCGTAAAATCTATCGCAGCTGCAGATATAGAGGAATGCCCTTCGCTAAATCAACTTGGATCCTTTGAGTAAATACTAAAGTAACCATGTAACCACGCTTTCTATGCTAGAAGTACAATATGAAATCCCTATATAGCTCTTTCTATATGTAAATATCCCGTCCTGCCTAAATATTCTATAAAATACGTTATCTATTACATACTTAAACTTAAGCCTATCAATTGTATTCTCTGTGCAGACAAACATTCTATACAGCGAATCCAAATTGTGGAAAAACGCAAATGCTTGCAAGCTTCCTGGAGAAAGAAATTTTTTTATCACTGTACACATGAAGGAGCTCATCCATATGTATTAGATCGATAATATCATGTAGATATGCAGGTGATAGAATCTGCTCTTCTCTGTATACAAACAACACAACTTTGCATTGTGTCGTGTGATCTTGCAGGAACCCTGAACAAATGATTGAGGCACATGTGCCCCTGCCCTTTCGCTCCTCTCTAAAAACTACACAACAGCAATTCCTATAGTTATACATGGAGATTTACTTATACAAACAACGACAGTTTTATGTGTAAACAACGACATATATACATATGCAACAGGAAGGAACAGAAAAAAAGTTTTACAGATTATTTGCAACTACTGGTACTATGAAATAGACGGAATATACGTCAGCGAGGAGTTGAAATTTCCAGCAGGAGAACTCTGGGAAGAAAATATTTTTTTTATCTTCAAGATGCAATTGGTAGGATTTTCAATTTTGCCTATTTCAGTTTACAACTGTGTGGGACTAAGAATAAGAGCTAATGGATGAAAGTACCTTGTCATATTCTTAACGGCTACCTTCAAAAAACAAGTAAAATAATAAAAATACCTATGTAGAGACTGTAGAATAGCAAGGAGGAACATTTTATGACGGAGGATAGCAAAAAGTTGGCCGTTTCCACTACTACGGGGAAAATTCGGCGAGAGACAATTCTAAAGTATTTACAATCTTACAACTTTTCCCTCCTCATATTCCAGTAGACATTTTAGTTTGCAAGAGAAACTTCGCTATTACCCTCTTCCACCCTTACACACAACACCACACATAAAAGTTGCAAGAATGAAAAATTTCAACTCACACACAAATACACATTTTATATGCCATCACACCGTTCTTAAATTACTGCATTGTACATTTTACTATATTACATTATTACATGCTTTTATATTAGCTTGACGATTGACAATGCTTTTAAGAGCTTTTCAAGCATTTTTTCCTATGGTAATTTTATATCGTTGGTCCTAAGAAACCCAACTTGCAAGTCCAACATCTAAGGCACTTCCATCGCCATATAAATGGTTTGGACAAAGCAAAAAATACAAGATGTCAATCTAAAAAAATAAACTTTCCACAACGCAAGAAATAAAGAATTTTACGAGATGCAAAAAATACACAAATTCAAACACAAGCGAGCGCATAATAAATAAATAAAAAAATAAAATTCAGTCGGATCTCCAATCTTTGAAACGCCATATTTGAATCGCCCCTTAGAATTTAGAATACTTGACCGTAAAGGAGAATCGAGCCATAGAAGAAACCCAAATGCGTAACTAAGTAATTACACCTGGGGTAGAAATAGAAAAATGATTGAATTCTCATAAAACTAGAAGTAGCAGTAGTGCTCTTCATCGGGGGAAAGTGGGTTCAGCTAATAATACGAAGAAGAAGAAATGTTGACCTGGGCTGGAACACTGAAACTTGACTTATTTACTTTAAGAAGAAGCGGACGAAGAAGAGAGTATCAAGTAATTCGGAGTAACTGTGCACCTTCTCACACCTTCTGTACAAATAATAAGTCTTGGATAAATAATGGAAAATCATCAAAAAATGTCACACGAAATACTTGATCTACCCCTTTAATATCCGTAAATTGAATCTTGGAAAATATTGCGAGTCGATGAAAGTGATCTCTATACTTAATCTTATGCAGTGACATATTGTAGTGAAGTATAAGCTACTAACATATTTATTATAAGCCGACAGTAATATTGCACACACACAAATGCTCCTATTTTTAATAAATTTCACAGAGTGCGCCTACCTTCTCGCAAGCGGAAGTTGCTTTGATATAGTCCGCATACTTTGCTTTGTCTGGGGAATCATGAGCACCACAAAGCAGTTGCCAAACGATCCCACGGAAATGATGTGGTATCCCTCTTCTCACTAGATCCTGTAATAATCCACCCAAAAACCAGGGAATACTTGTTGTAAATCATATCAAAAATATATTAAATCGATGGATAGCAAATATTTCAGTGTGGCTCATATAAGATCAAAATGGGAAGAAACTTCTGTTCCGGATTATCAACGACCCCGGGTTTAAGTACGAAAAATGATTTATGCGAAAAGAAATGTACAAGAGAAAAGTTGGAGAAATCCATTACAAGACTTGTATTTATACATAAAGGATGAATCTTATATGTACCTAGATATGATGGATTTCCAAGGGAGGATAGAGTAGGAAGGTACTCATAACAAAAGTGAAAAGTATGAATCCATTTCTTTATCTTTTCAACATATAAAGTATCTCAGTAACATTCTTTCCCGGCTCATTCCGGAAGGAAAAAAAAGGAAGATGGAATAATGAAAAAACCACTAGGGACACGTATATCCGATATGCCGGGTGATATATACAGATTGCCCATGTTTCAACAGAAGGACAGTGATGGTTAATTAAATAGAGTGGAGGAAATCTCCCTCAAGCGGGTCAAATCAAATGCTGTACAGCAGCGGGTACTTGACGACCGGAGCGTCGAGCGGAGCTCCGCCGGACCATGAGAATGAGGAAGAGGGAAAGGCCATGGAGACATATGAGAGGATTAGAAAAATAAGCTCAATTGGAACTACATCAAGGAATCAGACGCACTGAGAAACTCGTGGAAAAACATATGAAGAATTAAAAATGAATACAAGAAAGACACCATAGAACAAATAGAAAATTCGGACGGGAGAAGATATTAACAGCTAAAAAATAAGGGGATTAAGATAATAAGATATTAAAATAATAATAATAATATTAATAAGATATTAAAATAATAATAATAATATTATTAAGATATTAAAATAATAATAATAATATTAATAAGATATTAAAATAAGAGTAAAAAGAAACGCCAGGAATAAAACTTAGAAAATACAGGAAGAAGCGAATAAACTGAGGGAATAATATTCGTACTATTTGTAGAACTGGATAAAAAATCTCAGAGAATACATTAGGAAAGCGGGGAAAAGTCTAAAGAATACGTAAAACTGGGGAAATAACTCAAAAGAAAATTGATAATACATGAAACTTTTGTAAGTTTCGTATGTATCTATAGGACATGAAGAATGGGAAAACTCACGCGAACAATCTGATTCTTCTTCTTCCAGTAAGTATCCCACTCATTGACGATGCGGCCCCAAGTGATCCATAAGTCTTCTTCCGTTTCCTCCGAAGCCTTGTCTGATCCTTGGCCGAAGGACAGCTCTGACGTGTCGGAGCTTTTTCGGGAGTGCCCATTATTAGCGCCAGGGAGGGAATTAAATGATTTCGAATCCGACTCTATTAACCTGTAAACACCAACAATAAATTTAGCTTTTCGATACTTGATCATCGGATATGGTATAGCTCAATGCTATACCATCTTAAATATATCCTGTATCACGATTCATCCATACGTTCATAGTTCATATATGTATAGAATAGAGATATATATGATTATACATATGCATGGCTCCTTGGATACTTAAGATACTCGAAGAGAAGAAGAACTCGTAAAATATTCCCTTATTTATCATTCCCCAAGCCTTTCCTTTCATGATCCTTACCAATAGATAGGATTTATGAGTTGAGAGCGGGAGTTAGGAAAGGGGCTTTACTTTACTAATAGCAATAGAATTCATATAGCAAAACCATTTACAATTATACATATGTATAATACTTGTGCAACAACCTGTATTACTAAACTCACCAAACCAGTAATTATGCAACTCAGGTGGCACTGAATCTATAAGTTGTATCTATAAAACGGAATATTACCAAATATGTAAGTATCTACAACTTAAAATAACCAATATAGTACATCTCTATAGAGAGACTTCAATTCTGGCAAGATGAAGAAAAGAAAGAGGATTGTGTGAAAGGAGGGTTAGCGGAGGGGTCCAGTCCAGGGACTTTTGCATATGTACATAAGAGAAATAGAAGATACATTATGCAGCTACAGTAGCGTGCTAAAAAGAAAAGTAGTGGACCGAGAAAGACATCAGCATCGATCTGCCACCACACAACAAGCACAGAATTGACGAGACTGCACAATCTCCACTATACGTACATCTAGTACCTATATGACTATGCATATATACATACACATGTTCTATAAGTATTTTGTATGTACTAATAATCACTCCCTACTTGCTTTCCCTCACAATTCCAACAAATATACATATATTATTCCCATGGAGTCTTTCCCATATATAAATACTTGACAGTGGATACATAAACATTCGCCAGAGTTGCAATCAGGAAAGGCACTAACTTATTACGATTCCGTGAGTACTGACGAGGGAAACTATTATACTGCCACGGCTGAAACGGGTAAACGAAAGCAAAAATACATTAAGTATCACCAGTA
>JAQGAK010004181.1:0-12840 GCA_034696945.1 Lipothrix lubbocki
AGGCATTTTCAGGGCACTTTGGGCACTTTCAAAGTGCCGGGCATCTATCGCAGGGCATATTCAAACTCACAACACTATTCATTGTATTGCAAAGATTCTAGCAATAATCAATCTTCGAATACTGTTGTCCAATTTAAATTCCAATGAATAATTCAAGCAATGTAAATGTTTCTTTTTAGGCCGATATGTATGTAGTATTTTCAATTAATTTTTATTAGCCATTATTCTTCCAAAACGTAGTTCTGTACTCAGGTAATAAAAGGTAGTGATTTTTCCGATCAATAAATTATAACGTCTCCTTGGAGGTTTTCTATATATAGATATAAAATAGAAGGTAGAAATTAAGAGATATATAAGATTACCATGAGAGGTTCATCATACCTTGTAGTTTATTTAATACAGTTAATCAGCAGCTAAGTAAATTAGAGATGTCTAGTATAATGCGATTAGTTTTATTAAATTACATGTAAGTATGTACCTATGTATAAATAACAGGATGTGCTGATTTCCGGCTTTGTAGAAGACATTTAGGAAAAAACTAATTAGAAGCGTCCTTTCCCAAACGGTTTCTTTGCTTTCAATAGTTTCAATGTGTACTTTTTGTACATACGTATGTATGTAATGTATGTATATTAAAGGTATTTGTTTAGGAAATTATTGATTATTTAGCTCACTTAACTAATCGTAAGCTCATCAAATCACTTACAGTTACTATGTTGAAAGCTCCTATAACATTCCACATACTACCATAGTTTCTTTCCTTGTGCTGTTTCCTCAACATATAAGTACAAATAATATCCTTCAAAATGACTTCTATAGATTCCATATCTGTGACATTACCAAATTACTTGTTGTTGAAAATATTTTTCTGCTGTAATAATTATTGTTGATCTCAACGTTTGAGCATCGTTTGTCTTAATTGCAGAGATATGTGTTTGTGTATTATGTCCAATTTGTGCATGGTAGGGATTCCTTCTATGATTTTGTCATTCACTCGTTCAAACCCTTCCGTATGATTATCAGAAACGGTAGTGGCAAAATATGGCATATAGACTAAACCATATTTTAAAACCTTGGGATTGTTTTATTGTTCATGTAATAATACATAATTGTCACCCTTAAAGAATTTGCCTTTGTTGATTGTTTATGAACCAGAGCTTTGCCAATGAAAAGGTCTTATAAAAGCATGACACACATGGTAATGTGAGTTACATTTTTTATGATTCACACGTAGCAATAAAATGCGGCTTCCTTATTTTTACTAGCCTACATATACATATACGTACATGCCGTCTAATCAATAATTTGTACATGTATTAACAATAAGCAATGGCTCCTGCCTGATCAATTCGTCAAACATTAAGGTTTAAACTTTCATAAGCTCCTCTCAAATATAAACAGTTCGTAATTACCATTTGGGGACAGAATTACATATTCAGGATACTCAACCCACTTATTATAATTGTGCAAATATTATACTTAGGCTTATCTGTAGATTTCAACAGTCAGAAGCTTGAATATGATTATTAGTCTTTACGCTTAAGCCGTGCGTTAATCATGCTGTAAAGACATTTCTCTTGACTACAGATTGAGCTTGCAAAATTTTAAATTATTTTAATTCCTTAATGGGAAATAGTATTATAAGCAGTATAGGTAAAGAAGTGTTAATAAAAGGGAAAATCAGTTGTATGGTTGCTATCGTCGTATCATAACGTATATACATATATAAAGACACTTAAATTATAGGGAAGGGCGCTGGAAGTGGCTGAATCATAAAATAATAATAAATAATTTCTTAATAGCTGATTTATTGAAATTCGATTTGAATTGTCAATTTTGAGTCAATTTACCTACACACAGTAATATACATATGGGTATTGTTGTATATATGTATATGCAGGGTGACTAATGTGGAGGGTGCACAGGTGGTGGGAAAGTCAGAAGATGTAATCTTCTCCCTTTTATGATATATCTACACATGGACAGCCAAAAGGTAGTTTGACTATATAGTTGAAGCTTGAGGCACATAAGTAAAAAGCAGTATTATTATTATTATTAAAGCTGCTGGCTCAGGCTCCAAAGGGAAGCTTTAAAAAGGCGAACAGGTGCCGCAGAGAGACGTGAAGGTATATAGGAGAAATGAATGGGGAAAAACAACTCTCAGGTGTGTGTATGTATTAGCTTGTGTGTGTGTGTGTAATGTGATGCGGCAGCTCACTCTCATTTACCTGACTGAAGGAACGTAATATAACGTAATATAACAACTAGTAGTACGACGAGTCCAATCAGTCAGTGAGGTGTGGTTGCCTTTCCAAAATGGAGACATCCACGAATAATTCTAAGAATTCTCCGGAAGAAAATCAGAACAATCGGAATTGGGTCCAATTTCATGAAGAGTCGGAAGTGTCCTCAGTGCCCGCTGACTCCGCTCAAGTGTCAACGGGAACTAATTCTCCTAGCAATAATATAAGTCCGGCTGTGATTGAACCGTCCGTGGAAATTGTACCTCCTGCATCCTCCACCCCCGCCAGTAGAACCGCTACTAACGCTAATTCCATCCAGAATAAAAATACTAATGTCATTTCTTCCCAAAATAATAGTAAGAATCGCGATAGTGCAGCCTACGGGAACCTTCACAATGTTGAACTTAGGAACTCCGAGACTGTCAATGCCGGCACTAGCAACAGTGGCCGAAGGAATAACACCGGATTCAGTAAGGAACTTACACGTTACATTGTCATGTTATGTTACTCAGGGAATTGTTACATATATAACTTATGTGTACATGAGAGACAAGATAAAATTAAGATGATAGTCCTTGTAGCCTGTACTCCAGGAAGAATAAATTGTGTAATATAACTTTTATTGTTTCCATAATTAACTATAGTATAGACACAATATTTCTTATATATGCATGTATATACTTTCCCTCAATATTTTTCCCCATATTTTCCGTATGCATAATAATGTGTGTATACTAATGGAATTAGTTCCCAGGAAATATGTTAACTTAATTTGTTCGTGTTATGTACATTATGTCCCTAAGTACACAAGAGCATTGACGTCTATTTGTTTGTTTCCAAAATAGCCAATGGGGACGTGATAGTGTCCATCCTTCCAGTCAATACAAAATGGCCATGGGTAACGCCGGCCTCTTTCCGCCCCGAACTTGTTCCCGAGGAACTTATGGTTCCGGGGCTGACTTTGACAGTCGAAGAATACGTTCATGCTATGGAGCTCTTAACCTCAGATCTGCGTAAGCAACTATGTGTATAGTCTTTCTTGAATGTCAACTAGATTTTTAACTTGTTAAAAGATGCATTTGAGCCTTATGAAATATATGTATGTATGTATACCCGTTTGTTAAGTCTGCTGGAGAATCAAAATAATCTTTTTATTTTCCGTTACTTTCCATTTCACTCATATATAATTACAGCATGTTGAGCATGCTGTGTAAAAATTATTGTTTATTTACAAATGTGTTCATGTCCTGGTGTGCTACTATCTAATCTCCATTAAATATGTAAACCACCCCAATAGATAAACGTTGTATTTGTGTGTGTGTGTAGCATTTATAATGCTTTTCAGTTATGTATGTTTTCGATTTGCCCAGGTAGTAGTATGAATTTTTTGTTCTTTATATAAGTATTGAATACTATATATATAGTAAATACAAACGCAAGGAAATGACTAATAACATGAGAAATACAGATAATTAAACCGTTTATTGATTTGTTTGGTTCCATTAAAGGTTTTAATGCGTACACAATCTGCTACAAAAGACTTCTCGCGTCGTGGTTAACTGCAGCCTTTTTAATCCTTTTAATAATCTTGTTTTCTGGAATCCACGGTATTGGTCTCTTTGCACTTGGTATTACCTGGCTGATAATTAATGCAGCTGCAGTTTTCTTATGCATGTACATCAAAATTAAGGTAATGGAATGGATTTAAGATATCTTATGTTACATTATGCTACTATTGTTTTGTTCTGTAATTTTATATTTGATGCACTAATTAAATTAATGTAATACAATTAAAGCACGAGACTTGATGCAGAAGTTGATATAATGTATACAGAGTTGTACATAAATCTATAAAAAATGAAATTTTGCTGAAAAGGAATATTAATACTAAACTGAGATATATTCCTAATCACAGATAAACCAAGGTTTAGAACGGTGCATGGCCAAAGTGAATAAACTTCTGCTAAAGCACAAGCTCGTTATAGGGCTTGACGATAGGGGAAGAATTTCTTGCCACAAAGTTCACCTGTGCTTCATCTATTTTGATCCCACCGACTGCATTGTAAGTGATAATTTTTTGATTTGTACTCCTTGCAATGCTAATCAATAAATGTGCATACTAAATGAGAGACGAGTAAAGTGAATCGTTTTCAGGTTTTACAGCCGTAATAACTTTATGGACTATTTCCCCATATTTTGAATACTTGATTCATTTATTTTATTTTGATTAGAAACGATTGGAGCAGCTTCTGGACGGCATGGATGACAGACAGCGAGTGCAAAGGCATCTAGATGCCAGCGATGTTGAAATTGTCATCACTGGTGCACAGAATACTACTAGAATCCCACAAAAACAGGTGAGTATTTACGTAATGCATATTATGTATGTATGTGCTTGCCATAAAAATCATCTTCTTCAGGAATGTGACAAAATTGCCACCAATTATCTGTACTTATATACTTCTATTGTAAACATCCATATAACCTGATATTACCGGTATGATTTAAAAAATTTTGTTAGTAGTTAATGGGTTTACCTTTGGAAGTAAAAAAAAATATACAGTCATGTCATGTTAGGTGACCTTGGGTTTAATTTGGACTCTTGTTAGCCATTTGCGTATACTTAGTTATTGTTAGATACATAAGTATACTAAATTACTTCAATCTTTTCTACACACAGAAGGGAGAGCGTTTATTTTTGCGCTACGTGCAACGTTGGGCCAAAGATTTTCTCCGGCGGAGGTTAGAAAATATATTCATGGAAATTAAATTTAATGCTTTGCAAATGCATGTACATACTTTTACTACGCAAATACTTACTTTTATAGTACTTTTCAAGTATTATAAAAGGATTTGTTTAGCTTCTTAGAGATTCTTAATGAATAGATATTTGCAAAATGTCTATACTAAAATACTGAGAATTAATTAGCAAAAAATTTTGACTCTCCTATAATTTCTGTTTACTCTAATTGGATACATGGTGACTTTATAAAATATACTTATATAATAATATAGACTGGACTGGACTGTTGGAGAAGGCGGAGAGAATCCGTCAGCACCTCGACATTTAACATCAGCATTATGTCCTTGTCAGTACGTAGAAGAGTACCTCCGTCATAAACCGATTGCACAGAGAGAAAATGCCTGCAATTGGTGGATGCCCTGTTGTCCTAACCCTCCATCTCCATAGAATTGCGGCTTCAAGGAGTCGTGCAAATTAATATATATTTTAATCCTGATCTTAAATACATAATGTAGTCAGCCATGGAAATATTCCGGCCATATTTGTTCTCTTCAACCAACCTGTATAAAGTCCGTCCAGCAACTTAGTTTGTATACTCTAAGGGTAATCTGATAAGTATTCCAAAATATAATTGTTTGTATAGGAAGTGAAACAGCTATAGCACAGAATGTTAACGCTCATTTAATGGAACGGTGATCCTCCTGAGAGAACGCGCAAAAAATGTAACAAAAGTATCATATAATTTTGTGATGCTTCTAATAATATTACGTTGAGGATGTTGTAATAAGTTTGTATGTAATGTTTAGGAACTTGCTGTAGACTAATTTATTCTATATTGTTAAGTAATGAGGACCAAACTCATTTTACACACGTATGGAAGTCATGCTTCATCATAGGAAAATCTGTATAAAAATGATTTCATTAGAAAGGCCTGCCTGCTATCAGTATCTTATATTCATGTGCATGTAGGTCTCACTTTGGCCCATCGTTGTAATTTCCCTGTCGATAGTGCCTATAATGTCTCTAATTGCTATCCTATTTAGATAAATCAAGCTATAGATATACCTAATAAATTATATACAATGTACAAAAATGTATTTTATATAATATAATTAGTTATATATAAAACCTATTTACACAGAGTGTTGCCTTACTTGTACGGTATTTGCAACGCTGGGCCAAAGATTGGATGCGTGAGTTAGCGACGTCGGCGGACTTCCGACCGCTTCATTGTCCCAAACAACAATGTCCGTGCCAGTACATCAATGATATCCTGACGGCCAAAAGGACACAAGGCAATACAAATTCCCTATTTTATTGCATCCTAGACTGCTGCCTTTTTACATGAATTAATACATGATGTATGTATGTGTGTGTGATGTGATAACGTTTATATCTCATTTATCTGTATGCTATTAAATACATATTAATCCCTTCATGAATGTCGACTATCTTTGTATGAATTGAAATACTTTGAATGTATGGTTATTTAGAATGTGCCTTTGAATATGATGTGTGTATAACTGCAGATTCGAGTCTACGAGATGTATTCGAAATACTCTGGGATCTAAATCAAGCTAATAAGCTTTTCACTAATTCGCTTATGTATATTTATATTAGTGTACTCGTGACGGAAACCTAATTTGGTTGTGTAGAATCGCACAAAAGGTGAATGAGTAAATTGCTTAAAATGGAGGATGGTCATCGAATTACCGTACTCAATGTAATGGTTAGTGCTGTTCGTATTGTATTAATGGTTATAGTATACTTGAAATGTATGGAAAATATGTCATGTAGTGGTATTAAGGGAACTATATATTTGTGTGAATCAATATGTGAATCTAGTATGAATATTTGATTTACCTTAAAGATGAATGTATGACAACGCTATGTAAAATGTGTAATAGCATGTATAGATGAACATTAATAGTTGGATAGCTGGAACCGTTGAATACTGCTAGAGTCAAGACGGCTTTATTTAAACTTAAAAACCGGTGCATATTGGTGACTGGTGGGGTTAATGATGTGAACTGATCCGTTAAATTAAATGACCTTGGTAACTTATTCCATTCCAGTGTAAACTTTATAACACGAGGTCGCTTTATTTATCGGGTGACGATACATGTATAAATTTAGTTATAATATACATACATATATAGATATATACATACAATGTTAAAAAAAGTGATTTCCTTTGAAATGAAATGGTTTACCTCACAACAACTGGATTGTCAATTTTCAGCTGGATGCAGCTTATGGTCGTCGTTAGCAGACTCTAGCCCAGTGGTACTGACCCAGTCTGTGTAAATAACCCAACTTTAAATTATCTGATAGTGTTTTGTTATATATTGACGATTAAAACTTATTTTATTAAGAATGAATAATTATTATACAGCAAATAAATATGCAACATACATTTACGATTATTTTCTTATTTATCATACTGTGCGTGGATTGGCAATACTGCGGTAAGGAGTTCAAGCTCTACTGCTCAAGTTCTTCAGGTCATCAAGGAACATATTTGGGCTGAGAATGTGTGTCGATCCTAACAAAACCAAATATGATATATTTTTTTAAACTTACATAATTTTATAATAAATGAACTACTTAGTAGTGTTGTTCAACACATGTGGATGGTATATGTACTATACTGAAAACTCACCAATGATGACTTCCCAAGCCCGATTGGAATTGGTAACCTCATAGGCGGTGCGCATCTCAGAATATGTGACTCCGCCAACAATAAAAACGATAATTCTAGGAAGGTTTTTAGTATTTTGGGTTCCTTTTCCATGCCACTGGCCATATCGCGCACTATTGAATGTCCATAAAAAATAATAAATAAATAGTCTTTTCGATGAAAGTGCTTTTGAGATAGCTAAAATTATAGTTAAAATAAGAAAACTCCGCTTTACCTGGACACAGGTCCAGCGGACGTGTACGCTGTGGTTGCATTTCTTCCCACCCAAAATGGAAAATACTTCTGATCCAGTTTGTCTTCAATGGCATCCTCCATTATATCTTTCACAACAGGAGTCCAACGAGACATCTGGTAAGTTTGATCAGATATTCGCTCCTTTCGAGCCATCTGATACAACTTCTTTCTGTTGTTCTGAAATAAAATCCACAATATTTATACCAAGTTAGATACTTTGTTGGTAATAATTGGCTGAAAGTAAATTACTCATATGATAAAAAGCCTTACCCCATCTACGACAACGTTGGGTCCCAAATGGGCCATGTTGGTGATAATGCAACGGAGGTCTGCATCAATATTGGCATGCTGGATTAGTTTAGTTAGGTTTTCATCTGTGATTCCGTTCTTGGAAAGTATATACAGTAGTATAATCCGAATTTTTTCATAGCTTGAAATCCCGGTAGATGTATTGTCAAGTAAAATCGGCACAATGTTTCGCATGTGATCCTTAATTTTCTCGCCTTCTGTATTAGTACCCATAGCAAGATCCTAACGAAGAGAGAAACAGGCAACATAAAAACACTGTAGAGCATTACGTAATTTAATGAAGGTCAATCCTAAATTACCTGCTCCACACTACAGAGCTTATCCACACGATTCTGGTAGGCCTTCATGCAATCCTCAGCCAAATGAAGATGTGTGGCGTATTTACTCAACTCCTTCTGATACTGAGGCATTTTCTTAATCAACTGACTCAAATCTTTCATGGAGGCTTTGTCACTGGGAACTCTTTTGGAGTCAATGAACGTCTTAAGATTTTTCGTTACGGCTCTAAAAGACAACAACAACATAAATATATTTGGAAAATGTGTTTAATTATAATGCCGTAGTCGTCAACGATGAAGGTAATCAGAGAGTATACTTACTGGGATACGACGGCAATGTGTTGATGCCTCAAGTCCACCCACATTTCATCATTTTCATCCAAAAGTACCTCCTTTTCGGGTCCGCCTACGTGACTTTCGTACCTTGAAAAAATAAGTTCCAACAATAATCAATACACCGCTTATAAGAGAAAACGGGAATTTAAATTTTATACACAACTTGTAATTGTAAATTACTTGTAAACGTCGTTATCAATGTCCAAAAGATCGTACGCCATCGCTTGAAAAGTAAGTTCGTGAAGTAATGGCGATACACAATCAAAACCTCTGTCCAAAATAATCAATTGAGAACGTGCTTTCTCTCGTCCTTCACCCATTGTAGGCTCGTCAGCTTTGTACGCATCTAATTTCTGTTGAACTATTTGTGCCAACTCCATATTCTTCTTGAAGTCACCTCTGGAAATTCATAAATAATTACACAACAATCTATACAGAGCAAAACTATACATACATTCGTACAAAACTAGAAACATCAAGTAAAAGCCGTCTTACCGGTAACGAACACTCGGGTATTCTCCTAGAGTTGCACATAATGTGGCAATTTGTTCTGCCATTCTCTCCATGTTCGCTGTCCTTCCGCCAGTCATTGTAGGATTGTAATACATTTGAAAAGACTCCAGAGAGTCCAAGGAGAATACCTGAAAATATATTTCAGCAGGAATTATAACTCTGGACGACAAATTATCATAACACCCACGACAAATATACTTATATTATTAATCTCAAAAATAAACAAATATTGACAAAAAATATAAGAACTTCATATGGTGATACAATTAAATAATCATACCTGTCCTTCATATGGCAAAAAAGCAATATTTATCTCCTTCAGTGTCTTGATGCGTTTCCCACAAGGAGACTTGCAGAGTTCGTTGAATAACTCCTCTGGGCAAACTGTAACACAAATGAGAGAAATAAATTATTGTTATACATATACTGAAAGCCCTACACAAAATACCCAAATGTTGTTAGAGTTCAAAATAATTTCATTTTAAATTAAGCTCACCCTCTGTGAAAAATACATGTACATTTCTGTACATAGTCCGATTCGGGTTGTCAAAATCTGCCATGAGTCCATTGACGGATTTTTGCGAAGGTGTAATAAGATATATTGCATCCAAAGACGGCAGTGGTTCTCTTTTCTTTTGAATGTCTTCAACAATTGTGATTCCCTCCGCCGCAATTTCATGCATTTTGCAACATGCCGACACCATTCTCATAGCCAAGCTATCCACGACAAGTACCCGCCATTCGATCCCCCCGGGTTTTGTCTTGTTAACGACGGATGTGCCCTTTATCACATCGTTCATTATCTCTGAAATATACATAAATACAGAAAATTTTGCATTAATCCCATCAAATGATTTCCTAATAATTTGTAAATTGTAAAATGACTTGTTGATCGTAGCTGAATGATTTTTTGTAGGTGGTAATTTTAATAAATTGTCTAATAATAATTTTACTAATTTATTACTGCATACTCCCATCAATTATTTTTCGTAATAAATTGTAGAATTACAATTTACACAATTACAATACATTTTATTATTTATAATTCATTATTGCAATTTCAACAACATAATTTGCCAAAATATAAAAGTATCTGTAGACTTACTTTGACCGACCAAAGTCTTGAGTGCCATGTTGACTGTGCAATCGTAATGAGAGGAACAGTAATAATACTATACTTCCCTTAAGTTAAATACGGAACTAACTTCACGCCTATAGAATGTTTATGGATAAATTAACCGCACATCAAAAAATATTTCATGCTTTCGCTAATTATTACTAAAGTTTCAAGAAGGAGTGTTGTATATCAATAATAGAACTGAGTCATCATATAAATAAATGAGTGTGTGTGTGTGTGTAATATGGAATAGTGTGGGTGGAATTAGTCAAAACCACAATGATAACAACTAATCTACAATCATTGTGTCAAAAACTTGAAAGGGGGTTTGTCTAGTAATAAAATCCTTTTAATATATGTATTTCAGTATTAACCGAAGTTCTGTATTGTAATGAACAGCCTTTAATACCTCGTGACGTGTCTAAACCAAGGACAACTATGTAGCAATGCACTCAAGAGCATTATGTGTGAGTCAGTCTTTCAGCTTTCACTTGCTTCATGCGTTGCAACTGCTCCGTTGCTGACTAATAATGCAAACGTTTTTACATACCGAGAAACGTTTATTTTGTAAGTTTTTTTGTTTGGAATAATTAAATACTATTCATAACATGTTTATTGTAGTGGCGATAACACTTCTCATATACGCGGATTTCTATTGAAGCCATTGGATTATCTGTTGAGAGTAATAAAAGAATTTAGAGCTATGGATCAATTAAATAATTTAGAAATTGGCTTTCTCCTGATTTGTAACCATTGGAATACATGGTTATTAACTAGGATATTAATTAGAAATTGACGTATGAGGCTTCAAAATTATTTGACGCAGTGGCTATCTCTCTGGTTCTTGACGATTAGATTAATTACAAATTATAACCGCTAGCTTTAAAAGTTAATGTTTCGATAAAACATTCGGTTGATTCGGTCGCTAATAAATATGATCTTAGGTCTTGGCTGAGAATATTAAAATTGAGACCAAAAATTTACGGTGGCATGGAAATATATGTATATGTACCGTCCATGAAGTATCTAATTTAAATAATCTACTCCTTTTTTAACGAAACTTTCAACGCTTCGTCCTTTACAAATAAAATTACTATGTAGTATGAAGAACTCTTACATACTTGTGGACGTTTGTTGATGTATCTTATTTTTAATTGTTATATCATTGTCACCTGAAAGGTATCATCGCCTCTGAAATGAGTACCATCACCAATATCTACATTTTACTGTTGGAAATTCATTAAGTATGTACGGGTTGAGACAACAATTCAAATAACAGACGCCAGGAGTTGCACATTTAAGCACATAATATGTAGTTGTGGAAACGTATAATAAACGACACTGTTCGGAAACAAAACACATACATTGAATATTTAAGTGGGATTGACAAGTTTCGAATGGTTAACAGCTATAAAGAAACCGGCACGGGATTCCAATGTAAACATAGAGATTGTTTTCGAACAGAAACCTTTCCACGTCTTATGCTGCTGTGAAAAGGGAGAGCTTTTGAGGAATGCAAGACATCATGAAATTCGTTCGAGTATAGCTAATTAACTAACCACGTAAGAAAAGACCTTAATGGGCATTTGCAGAGTAAGTTCATTCAATTGAAGAAGGTGTTCCAACAAGGGGTTTTGGTATTTGATATTTATTGAAGTTGATATTTAATGTTTGGTGAAAAAATCGAAGAAACGCTACGTAATTGGTTCAATCGTATGATGGAAGACAGGTGAAACTATAGGTGAAAGAGAAATCATTCCGAAGTTTTTAATGAGTTCGTGGAGGGAATAAACAGTGAAACAATATAAGGAAATAATATAATTCAGCAACTATTCGTGGTGCATGTAAAACTGCTTATAATCACAGCAAAAATGCAAAGAATTATTTTAAATACGCGTGTTCCACTGGAATGGATTAGCATATAGGCACTAGCTATTTTCACAACGTAGTTTCATTTAGGTATACAGTTTCACATAATTGCAGATCTGTATACTTATATGCAAAAAGGCACGAAAAATGTATTCAGTATTGCGTTACGGGTCTACACGTGCTAGTTTGTTTGCTACAAACAAAGATTTGCAGAATCACATTTACATAGCATACAACATATCATGAAAAATATAATAAACGTAATATAAACATCTCAAAGGTCTCATCTGTTCGGTAGCCAAAATCCCAACTTAATACCCGTTTTTGTGTATCCAAAGGAACAAAGGCGAAGAAAAAAAACTTATGAAATGTACTAGATAAAAAACTGTTCGGCTGAATGTTTGGCAGCCAACAACCCAACTTAAGGTAGGTTCACAAGCCCAAAATTTACATGCGAATCCATGCTTTCGCATATTCATCCATGTGAACCGTATTGC
>JAQGAK010004182.1:0-12837 GCA_034696945.1 Lipothrix lubbocki
CCGTACGTCTATCTATGTATGTATGTAATTGCTATAAGTATAAGTATGCTAATCCTAACTACGTACTTATTTTAATTTATGCTTATGTATAGCATTTATGTGTAGGTATCCTTATTTACATCATGACACATTGCGTGGAATGGATACTCTGACTTGTCCCACGCAACCACCGCGTCCTTTTCACGTTGACACATTCGACTGTCCAGATCGCGAGACACAAATTTTTCAACCGTTGGATCACCCAAAACGAGAAATCTATATGTTCTTGGATCGATGTCGTTCACATTGCCTATATTGCCTTTAAATTGATTGTTCCGAGCGGTGGACTGCTGAGGCAATTGTTTGCCTTGCAAGACATTCTTTGGCGGTCAGTGAGATGTTAAACGGCTCGTCTTGTAGAGTGAAATTGATCAATGGTAATGTATGTCTTTCCAAAAGTTGAGAGGTGGACATTTCAAGATTGTGTAATATTGTTCTACATAGTTTCAGCGGTTGTTCATGGTAGACAGTTGAGACTGTCGAGTTGTGATTCATTGAGTATTGTACGAATTCTTCATCGAATTGGGAAGTAGAGGAGGCAATAGTAAGGTAATTTATCAGAGTGAGAGAAAGTAGAAAGTAAATCCTGGAAGAAAGTTAAGAGATAAAAGTTATTGATGTATAGATTTATAGTATAAGAGGAATGTGTGGAGGGTAATATCTGTGTGTGTTGAAATGAATGTGCATAAAGGAAGTTCGAAAAATGTTGTTTGCGGTGGGTCTGTATTTTTAAGCATTCCTAAATAAGTGATGTTATTGATTGTATAAAGGAGGGGGATGCCTTGAAGGCATTCTAAAGTGGGTAAGGAATCGTATTGGTAAATAGATAGGCATGTCTCAATAGTCGCGTTTTGTTGTTCTCCTATAAGTCTGTAATGTCTGTTCGTCGTTTGTGGTGGGTAAGTTTTGCTAAGGGATGATGTGTCGAATGAAGCTCGGATTGTCATTAGTGTTTGGATATCTCTTAAGAATAGGTGGTGATGTATTGGGTCTTCTGAGATTGACGAGTCAGGGGGGTAGTTGTTTGTGTTCCGTTTGCTTTTGTTGGTTGATATTGTATTGGTTTGTGGATAACGCTCGATGGTTTGATAGTACATGAGAGCGTCGTGGTGAATTCGTTCCATTTGTTGTTTGTTGATGGAAATTGTGCATCGTGGTTTTTTGTGTTGTAGAGAGTGTATGAGGTCTAGTTCTTTACATTCTAGTTGTGAGCCCTTTAGTGTGCAGTCCATTGGTTTTTCTAAGTTTTCTTGGAACTTACTGATGTCTTGTGCGTCGATTGTTATACTCGTGTCTGGATAGTGATGTTTGATTTGAATGTCAATTAGTTCATTTTGGTAATGTGTTGTGTTTATTGAGTTGAGTGGGTGTGGGGTCTGTGCTTTAATGACCTGAAGAATTGTTTCTACTGCGGGGTTTCCCTTTTTCGTCCGTGGGGGTGTTTTCTGGCATGATGTGTCCCATTGGACGCGTTGTCGAGATGATATTGTTTCTTCATTGTAATTAGTAGAAACATTTGTGTATATTGTGAAACATAGTTCTTCTTTTGCTGTTATCGTTGTGTGTATTCGTGGCCATCGGATTTGAGCTTCGGTGTAATTTGTTGTTGTATTTTGTGTGGTAAATGATATGTTTTCCATGAATGGTTTGCATAATCTGAGTGGTATCTCATATTTAGGTAATTCGGATGGGATGTCGATCAGTTGAAAGGGTTTGATGTAGACTGGTGATGAGGTTGAGGTGTGTGTTAGAAATCCGATGATAATTCCGAGAATCATGCTGGTTACTTTTGGCTATCGGAATATAAAGGGATTGTTGAATTATTTAAAGGAAAAATCGTGTGACGTTGTAATTGTCTACGATAGGTTTGGTTGTGGAATGAGGAAATCGGAAGTGGGGTATTTGACATTCGGTAGGTAATTGATTAATTAATTGTCTGGATGGCAGGGAAATCGGTAGGATTTGGTAGTGTGTTGTTGTTTCGAGGTTTACTAATGTTGTGTTTCTGCATGGTGTGGGGAGTAGTGTAGTATATTTCAAGTTTTCTGTGCAATGGAGGAATTGTATCACTCCTTGAAGGATGTCTGCTTGATAATGGCCTGATTCTTGTGTTTGGTTGTCCTTGTGGGACTTTCCGTTTCAATACTTGAGGACTCCAGCGGTTTCTTCTGTCGCTGATATCGTTTGTATTTCTGCTGGGGTGTGATCAATGGAAACGCGAAATGGGTAAATGTTTTGGGTTGTCATAGTGGGGCATTGCAGTTTTTGATGGTGTATTGTACATGTATCCGGACGTTGGAGGTTTCTAACTTTGGTCAGGGTTCCATGATAATCCCACACGACTGAATAATTGGTGTGGTTACATGTAGGAGATAAGAATTTGCACTTTAATTCAGCTCCATACTGCATTTTGAATTGAGGGGAATGTTGATTTAATTTGAGGACGATTGTCTGTACGTCATAATGATAGGTAATGTGTTCGGAGTTATCGGCTGATGTCTCGATCGCCGGAAAAGGGGTCCAGGATGATCGGATTTGGTGAATTTTGTGTCAGTTCAGCACCATCTGGCGCTGTCGATGTCCGATTCATAGCTCGGCACACGGTTGGGGGGATGTACAAGCTTTGATTTGTTAGTACGATTGTCTGTGTATTATTGTCGAAGTTGTGTACACGGCGAGACGCTTTAACGCCTCTACACGCTATCGCGGGTATGTCTAATGTCCAATTGAGATTGTCAAACTCAAATGTGAGGTTGAGAGGGGGATTTCTATCTATGATTTGAGATTCGTCTGGGAAATTTATTTCAGGGGAAAATGTGAAGAAGCTGGCTATAAATTGAGGAGTACATTCATAGATAGGAATTAACTGGGAATGGGGAATGGGAAGTAGTGGTAGTATGGAGAGTCCCGTCACCGTTGTAAAGAGAAGAAGTATGCTATATAGAATAGTCCTGAAAGATTAAATGGATAGTTTTGATTAATAAGTAAGGCGTTTTGGTGGTCGTACTACTCGACCGGATCGTGTCGTAACTACGGTAGGAGTGGGAGGAGGAATTGTATGGGTTATATGTTTATGTTCGGCGATTCTAACTGTCTTCCTGGAAGGGTTTTTTGGGCGCATGGGCGTTGTCGGAGTAATTGGGGTCGGTGTGGGTATCGTAGTACTTCTTGGAGGGGGTGGTGGCGTTGGAGTTCTTGGGGGTGGTGGCGTTGAAATTCTTAAGGGTGGTGGCGTTGCAGTTCTTGGGGGTGGTGCTACTGGGGATGGTGTCGTTAATAATGACTTTGGGATATTTGGAATTATTGTTGATGGGGATGGATTGACCAGCTGTTTCGGTATTGATAGAGGAGTTTCTTGATTCGTTAATGTATTCGCTGCTATTTGCAGCGCTGGTTGGATGATGGCTAAATTTTGGTATCTTCCGTGCATTTTATATTTAAGTTCTGTCATCATTTTGGTGACCAATTTCTCTCTATGGTTTATTATTTGGGCGTAAGATGTCACGTACAGAGCTGTCGTGAGTATAAGAGTTTGGTCCAATTGTTGTTATCCTGATCCAATGTGGATTTGGATCGGAGATAAGTTGAAAGCAATGATTTGTCGGAGTAAACTTTGTAGACTTTGTATTTCGAATTTGGTTGAGATTATGATGTAATCGGATGAGTTCTGTCTAATCCGTGTGTGGTTTATTGAGAAATATATGGATTCTGGGGCAATTTGTCCTGAAAGTAGAGCTGTTGGAGGTTCGATATTCGATCCTTCTGGATAAATGATGATGGTTGTGCATGTTGAATTCTTGTTTCGTTGTGTAAAGGCATTTTCGTCGAAGGAGTCCTGATGTATGTATGTTTGAAATGTTTCGTTATCGATTTTCCAGATTTGTGGGAGGGCTTTCTGGATTGGCGGGAAGGAAAACCATATTTTAAAGTTTCTTTCCCAAGTATTGTTTGTATTCATAGAAATGACTGCATCGTGGAAACGGAGAATCCACGCTATTTGTGATGTGGATGTGGATTCAGTAATAAAATCCGTTGTATTAATGTGGCATCTTTTCAGTTTTTCGTTATGGACAATAAGTGTCTGCTGAGTGTCAGGATTTTGGACTTCGACATTTGTTGTAGAAATTAGGCGGATGATTTTGTATGGGCCTTTAAATTTCTTAGAAAAGTTTGGGGCGATATCGCGTGGTGTATAGTTGCTTTTGATGTATACATAGTCTCCTGGTGCGGGGGTTGAGTCCTTCAGATTATTTTGTTGGTTGATCATTCTTTGTTTTGTTTGTTGGATTGTTTTGCGTACACGTGAATACATTTGTTTTGCTTCATCTTTTCGATCTTGTTTAATTGCTTTTTCTGGTAATGGCAAAATGAGTTCAGCCGTCGATTTTGGGCTGTGAGCATAGACTACCTCAAAGGCCGATAGTTTAGTAGCATCGTTGACGGCTGTATTGAGGTTTAGCATTACAATTGGTAACATTGCGCTCCAATCTTCTTGATGTTCTTGCAATATGGTTCTTAATTATGATTTTAAGCTGGCATTGTGTCTTTCAATATTACCTGATGTTTGTGGGTGGTAAGCAGTACTAAATTTCTGGTGTATGGATAGTCGTTGGAGTAATGTCTGTACTACTGCACTTCGAAAGGCAGCGCCGTTGTCACTTAATATTACTGCGGGTGTTCTGAAGTAACTGAATATATTTTCCAGTAAGAAATTTACTGTTGTTTGGGCATCCATATTTTTCACTGGTTTCATAATAAGGAATTTACTGAAGGTGCAAACTGCTGCGATATTATATCTGTTGTTATCTTTCGTTATTGGCAGCGGTCCTGCAAAGTAGATATTAATTGTGTGGAAAGGGTATGTAAGCGGACGAATGGGTGTTAGTGGAATATGCCCTTGCTCGTAATTTCTCTTATATTGCTGGCATTGTTGACAGCTATGTATCAGTTTAATGACGGATTCTAGTCTTCCTGGCCAGAAGAATTTGTTCTTCACTCGATACCACGTTCGAAGTATTCCGTTGTGTGCTGTTGGTAAGGCTTTATGGATCTCATCCAGGATTGTTGAACGTAAGGCCACTGGAACGACCATTTTCTCAACATCATTTCCGTTTTTTAAAAGTATTCCATCATTTATAACAAATTTAGATTTATGTTTGTTTGGGTTTCGGAGCGCCATCATTTTATTCTTGCAAAATGTATCTTCTTGCTGTATTAGTTTAAGGTCCACGAGACTTATGAAATAATTTGGCAAATATATTTCCAGTTCTTCTTGTGTTGGTTGTTCGGTTTGTTTGGAAACTAGTCTTGATAAACAATCAGCAAGGGCATTTTGAGTTGATGTCTTTTGTACGATGTCGAAGGAGTAATCTGCTAAGAATAAGGACCACCTGAATAGTCTGGCATTTTTGCTTTTGGGATTCTTTAATGTCACTGCAACAGAATTGTCGCAATTGACTGTGCAAAATTTCCCGTAGACATATTGTCTGAATTTTTGGAAACAAAAAACTATATCAAGGGCTTCCTTTTCGTATTTTGGATATCGAATTTCTGTGGATGATAATTTGCGACTGGCGTAGGTAATAGGGTGCCATCCGGTTTCGAACTGTTGTAATAGTACGCCACCTATACAGAGGTCGCTGGCGTCGGTGTCCATTCTAATTGGCTTGTTCTCTTCATAGAATTTCAATACTGGTGCGGTTGTCAGTTTTTCCTTTAGGGTGTCCACCGCGTGGGCACATTGTTGTGTCCAATTAAATTTTGCGTCGCGCTTTAATAAATCTGTTAAAGGCGCTGTGATGTGGGCGTATTTGTGTATAAATTTCCTGAAGAATCACGAAGCGCCAATGAATGATTTTACTTCTTTAGGGGAGGTCGAATATGGGATTGCTTGGATGGCTCTAATTTTGTCCTTATCAACTTCGATCCTTTCCGACGAAACCCAAAATCCAAGCATATGCACACGGTTGGTGACAAATATGCATTTTTCTGTGGATATGGATATCTCGTACTTCCTGAACACTTCTAGGAGAGTTGCTATGCTTCTAGATGTGTTGCTAGTTGTTCCGCAGTATCCGCAAATAGTAGTAAATCGTCTAGGTAGAATATGATGCAGTTTTTGTCCAATAGCGATTTAAGTAATTTTGCTATCGCTCGGGTAAATAACGCTGGAGAACAATTAGGTCCAAAACATAAGACTTTGTAGGCGTATAGCTTATTGTGGGTCTGGAAGGCTAAATATTGATGGCATTCTGTAGGTACTCGGATCTGGTAATATGACTTGACCAGGTGGACATGGAGCAGAAGTACTTTTGTTTGCCTATAATGAGGAATAGTTCTTCAATATTTGGTAGTGGCCATCGATCGACGTGAATGTATTTATTGATCGGTTTCAGATTAATGCACATTCTTAGCTTCTGAGCTAGAGTTAATGTTGTATTTTTATTGCGGAATCCTTCTTTGACAAGGACAATACTTGAGTTGAATTTGGAAGTACTTTCGGCAATTATTCCCATCTCTTCGAGGCGCTTGCATTCGTCTTCGATAAATTGCAGTTCATGTAGTGAGTATTTGTATGGTTTGGTTCGAATTAGTGGTATTTCAGGTTTAACTTCGAATGTTTCGCAAGTGACCTTGGAGATTCGCAGTGGAGCTGTCTTATGTCGAACTACGTCGGTATATTGGTGTAGTAAGTTTCTAAAGAGTTGGCGGATTTCTTCCGGTTGGTTTTTTGGGATTGCTTTGTCTATATCTGCTCGGAGTGGATCGATATCCTGGGGAGGTTGGGTAGTTGTTGGGTCTTCTGGATGAGTGTTTATATACTTCACTTCTTTAATGACCATTCGTGTTGAGATGGTCTGTTGGTAGTTAGTTGGATTTGTTAGTTCAATTTCGACAATGTAATTTGTATCGGGGTGTAGATCTTGGTGCGTGGAAAATATTTGGTTCCATGGAGGGAGTAGGTAGGCTGTCTCCATATAGTATACAGATGGTTGTTTCACTGTATGTTTTATTGGCGAATTTATTTTTGCCCAAATTATTTGCGATGAGTTTGGTGGGAGGATTTCTGTTTGGATTGTTTCCAGGAAAATCTCCGGTATTACTGTAGCTGTTGTTGATAGTGTCGGGAAAATTTTGTCTTGTCTCGTTGTGAGGATGTAGTTTGTTAAAGAACTGTCTTGGAATGTTATTGTTTTGGTTTGGAAATTTATGTGATGTACGTGTTGATGTTAAAATTGTTGTCCTAATATTATCCAACTGGTAATGTCCTCAATAATTTCTAAAGAAATTTCTGGTTGGTAATTATTCTCGAAAGTTATTGTTGTAGTCATGGAGCATATAGATTTTTTGGTTTTTCCGCTAATTCCTTGGAAGTTGAAGGAGGAGTGTGTTACTTTGGTGTGGTAAGGTACTATAGATCGGTTGATAATATTTAATGAACATCCGGAATCGATTAAGGCTAGAATGCGAAACTTATTTATGGTCACGAAGGTGAAAATAAGATTCGCTTTTGGTGGGTTCGCGATTAGAATTGGATAGTTTGATTGAGCGGTATTGGAGTTGTTGGTCTGGAGCTGTTGTTTGGTGTTGTCGGTCTGTTTGGCGACTGGCCCCTTTGGTTTGGATTGTTTCTGGCTGGAGAAGGGCTTCTGTTCCGATTTTGGAATGGACTTTGTGGTCGGTAAGATTGGTTGTGAGAGTTGGTATTTTGGTAATTTTGCCTTGGACGGAAAGGCTGGTCCGGAGAACGACTTCTGTTCTGGATTGTGTTCTGCTGATTGAATTGTGGTCGGTTTTGGTTTCTTGGGCCTCTGTAATCGGCTTGCTGCTGCTGAAAGTTTGGTCTTGATTGCCATGGCGATCTTTGAGAATAATTTCCTGATCTGTATTGGTTTTGAGAGGGGCGCGCTTAGTTGTAGGGCACGGAGTTTCCAGCATTGTGTGATTGTGTGATTTGGTTTCTTGCAGTATCTGCAGAACGTTTGTTCGTCCCGGTTGTTCGATGGGTTTGCGTAGAATACTAGGCTTTGATCTTGAGTCTTGGATTCCTCGCGTTTGTTTTGATCGATGCTGTCGATTCTTCTCAAGGCTTCCTCGAGTTGTGTTGTGTTTTGAATATTTTGGCAAGCCAACATTACTCGGAATTTGTCCTTTAGACCGTTCATTATAATCTGGATCTGCATCTCTGGTGTTGGTCGGGTCGTTAGCGCGTAAAGTAATTCTGTGACCTTGAAGAAATATTCTAGAGCTGTTTCCGTGGACTGGCGCATGTTCATAATCTTTAAATAAAGAGTGCTCTCGTTGCCGTCATCAAAACGGGTTAAGAAGGCGGCTCTGACGGTGGGCCAATCCCACGTGGCACCAGCGGTCGCTGTTATATCAGCTCGGAGTACAATGATCCATCGCTTAACTTCGCCTTGCATGACGGTTTGGAAGTACCGAAGAGCAATATCATTGGTCCAGTTTGAGGCTCTGCCGATCTGTTTGAATGAGTGTAAGTACTCTCTTCTACTTGAAACTCCATTGTATGGTTTGGGATTGATGGTTGGACGTGTGGTGGCAGCTGTTGCTAAGTGTGCATTTAATGCTGCTAATTGTCGATTCGCCTCTGTCAACGCATTTTGAATATCCGTATGGGTGGTTGCAGCAGTTGTTTGAAGGTTCGTCATATGTCCTACTGCGCTGGTCAATGCTATGACGCAGTCGTCGAGGGTCGCTGGTGTTCCCATGATGCTATTTTATGGGGCATTTATTTTGTGCGTAGTGAGTGAGTGGGATGGGATGGGTAAAGTAGGATTTATATTTTGAGAAATTAATAGGTTGTCTAAATTAAATCGCTCTTTTAAATGTGTGCGATGGGTTTAGTTTTTCGTCGAGGATCTATAATATAGTTTTTAATGAGTATGCATACTAAGAATAATTATTATAGTTATAATTCATGAATATGATTTCAACATTTGAGTGGCATCTACTTTATTTGTGGGTAAACCTCCGGGAATAAATTTCAAAAACATCCACTTTATTTGTGGGTAAACATCCGGGAATAAATTTCAAAAACATCCACTTTATTTGTGGGTAAACATCCGGGAATAAATTTATATAGCGCTTCCTTATGTAATTATTTTGATAATTTTCTTATTTGTAAAGAATTTTATTTATTATTTTATTATTATTTATTTTATATCAATCTCTTGTTCTTATTTACGGTAATTATTATTGGGGTCCCGGGACTATTCCTATACAGTCTTTATGTTATTCTCAGTCTTATTGGTTCGATCTTCTCTTTAAAATTATATTTTTGTCGTTATGGTGTCTACATGATTTCATTCCGGAAGGGGGTGTTTTTGGATTTTTATTTTTGATTCAGCAAGCTTTATCTCTGTGTTTCATCACGTATTTTAATTGTGAGAGTTACCTTGACGTTGCTAATATGTAGTATGTAAATGGGTTTTGACGTTAAAATTGAATTGTGAACATGTTTAAAACCTTTGTAGCGATGAGCGGAAGAACTGCTTCCTTTTAGTCAGAGCGCTAAGGTTCTGTCTCATGTGTAAGAATTCAATTATTTGGACGAAGGGCTTGTACTGTAGTGTGATGGTGATGATACAATTAAATCTTGTTGAATTTCGAATAGGGTTATTGGTATAAGAATTGTATAATTTGGGATTTGGATTTTTGACTTTGTTTATTTTACATCATTTTCTGTAGATATAATTAAAGAATTCTGGTACCATATTCGTGTTCGCATGATTTTAAACTCTGGTTATGTCGATTTTCGTGAGATTCCGTGATATGTCATATTTTGGGCTGACTTTGTCTAAATTGGTTTGGTTACGTAAAATATTGCTCTTTATCAACACGGATGTTTTTTGGTGTGATTGAGCCATCTTGTGTCTTGGGCTTATACTTATGGGGGCATTCAAGTCATCCGTGTTGGAAAAAGTAAAAATCCCTAGTGGGCAGCATTTAGTCTTGCTTTAGGTAAAAATTTTGGCCTCCCCCCCCGGGGGGGCGGTGTGGATAAAAAATTTTGAGTTTTTGAATCTGAGGTCAGAATGTTAAATTTCCCCATAGGGGAAAAGTTAGCTATGCTATAACATTAGCGGGGGGTGATATAGGGCTTAAGCATTGGGTAATGGTAAATTTCTCCTATGAATCCTTGACTAGTGGAAGTTATGAAAAGTATGAAGGCGGGGAACATTCTGGAGGGAAAGCATTCCATGTGTTGTGGGTATTGGTAGGGCTGGGACTGTGGCGGTTATGCTCGCTATAGGAAAAATTAGTATACTAGTGTGTGTAGTATGTATGTTAGTATATGTGTGTATTACGTGCTATTTGTTTGGGCCGTTGGTGTTGTGACTGTCTTTCGTCAGTCTACACGACGCTTTTCTATAAGACTGTCCGAGAATTTCTTGTTGGAAGTCTCTTATTGCGCAGTATGGAACGACAGTGTTGGATTCATTCGCGTGGGGAAGGAGGTGATTCATACGCCCTGGATGGGGATAGTAGTGATTGCCAGGTTGTTTATGAACACCTGGCTGGTGCTCGGCCGGCGGGAGAAGTGGTTCTGACGAAATCGGAAATTGTGGATCCCGCGGATAGTGACCCGGACGTGGTATTTCAAAAGTTGGCGGGGTCATGGTTGCCGGGGTGGACCGCTCCGGTGAAAACGGAGTTGCTGAAGGGGCTCGCAGCTGCTGCCCGTACTAAGGAGGTCGACTCCGGTCTGGAGTCGGTCTCCTCTTGTCCTTACTGGCCGCCAAGTGTGCGGTCTTTCGATCAGAGGGGTCTAGAGACTACTTGTCCGGTTGGATCGTTGAAGAGAGGAGTGGATGAATCTGATTCGGAGAGCGATACGAGCTCCTGGGTGCCCAGTGGGCGTCGTCAGGATTTTGGTAGGTACTTTATTTTTTGTAAATTTGGGGTTTTGATTTTTCCCATTATGGATTTTATGGTTGTCGTGTGCTATTGTGTTGCTTTAATTTGATTTGTTTTGGTTTTTTCTGATAGTCTCAGATTGGATCTGCATGATTTGTGGTGATGAGCATTGCGGCCGATCCGGGTTAGCGGCTCATCTTCGGGATATTCATCGGGATCGGGGCGGTCCAGAACGGCGGTGTCCGTTCTGTTTCCGGTTCATGCTGCCGTGGGAGCTGATGGGGGTGCACTTTGCGAAGTGCGCCCGAATATTGTGCCCGATTTGTGGGGTGGCCACGGGCACGGATGATCATCGGTTTGCACAACATTCCTCCAGGGAATGGCATGATTTTGGTGATGAGTCTGGCTTCTACTGAGTGAGAACGATGATAAATGAAATTTGGTTACTAGAGCTTGTATTTATTTGGTTTTATCCGTAGACACAGAGTTTTATACTTTTTATTCAGTTTTTGATTTCAAACACTTATTACAATGCTTTTATAAGCTTGGGAGAGAGTCTTAAGAGTGTAAAGAGAAAAGGAGAAAGAACCCGGAGAAATGAAGATTTCTCCTTTATATACCCTAGGGGTGGCGGTCACCATTTGGTCACCTCACGTATTCATTGTTGTTTCATTGGTTAATCATAAGGAGCCTGAAGTGTTATTGGTTGGTTACATTCAACGCCTTCGGGTACCTGTCAACTATGAAGTCCGGGATTAAACATATGGAATAGTTTCGGATCTGTTCCGGTAACTTTCCTTTACTTGGGTACTTTTCCGTACGTCTATATATGTATGTAATTGCTATAGGTATAAGTATATTAATTCTAACTACGTACTTATTCTAATTTATGCTTATGTATAATATTTATGTGTAGGTATCCGTATTTACATCATGACACTAGTTGCTCGTTAGCAATTTAAAGGTTATGGCCTTCAACATTCTGTATACTCGGTCTACAAAAGATAAACACAGCGGCAAGATTAATGTATATAAAAATAAAAATTGACCCCAATACTTGCAGTTAGGAATCCACAGGTAAAGAACCTCTCGGTTTTTACCGTTTGGAAGTTCGTAGTTACTAGTTGAATATCTGCAGTTTTTCTTCCCCGGACTCCACTTTTGAGTGTATATTTCTACATTAACCTTTTGGTTTACCTGATAAACATAACCTGGCTAAATCGACATAATAAAATTACTATTTTCTACATCAGGTTCAGAAATATGCTTGCTATTGCAGCATTCAAGCTATTTCTGCTTCTTGCTCAAAGGACTCGATGTTTGGTTTCAATGTTCCAATATTTCAAAAGTGAGCTCCAATTTATATTTCAAAAATTATGTTTCGACATTCAATGGGGATTGTACCAGCTTGTGTTTGTTTTTGTACAGCGAATTGCAGTACCAAGTAGACATTTAGCAAGAATTACCAATAGATATCAGTTTTCCCGACGCTTAAAATACAACTAATTTTGTGTATTTGTGTGTAGAACGTCGTCAATAATCCGTCAACATTTCTGCTTTGGTTTGTATTATTAGCAGTCTTATTTTCAGCATCTGTTGTTGCATCCTCAATGTGGTGTTATTCCTTTAGTATATTCGACAGTTATCGTGACCGTTGGAACTTTAGGAAATAGTCATTGAAATCACAACTATACTCTTTTGTTACCAACGCGGGTGAATACCTTTAAACACCACCATTAACCACGTTGAGAGAATTTGGACAACCAACAGATGAAATTCAGATTTACGGTTGTATGCAATATTCTTACTCGCCATGAGTAGTTTTTTTTGTGTAAGTTTTTGTGCAGAGCTGTTCAAAATACTTTTTCTCAAAATACAAATTACAAAATACAAAATACATTTTGAAAAACTCAAAATACA
>JAQGAK010004183.1:0-12836 GCA_034696945.1 Lipothrix lubbocki
TGATTTGCAATATTGTCTAACATAAAACTTCCGCATGTACTGAGTAAGCATTGACCTGTGTGCAACATCGGAAGTGAATCTCTTTACTGTTTTGACAACCACCGAAATGTTACATCAATGAAAAATACTTTTATTGATTTATTAAAATTTACATCTGTTTGGGCCCCACACAAACATAATAAAATTTGCATTTTATTTTGCGCTTTTAATCTATAATGATTGCTTCCTTCCATTTCATAGCTTGTGTCTAATCATCATAATCTTACACGCTAAGTAATGTGTAATAAACAGTTTGAATTTGAATTTTTTGAATAGCTAACTCTAAAAATATTCGCAAATATTCACATTGTGACAATACGAAACAAGAATGGGAATTTTTCTCACATAAAATAAATAAATATTTGTTTACACTTATAACAAAAGTAGGTGTATGCATAAACTTGAACATAAATAAGTGACTTGTATTGCCCCATATCATATCATATAACCCTTTCCCAACCCAACAAGTAATTACACAACTATTATCTATAAATTATCTACTACCTTTTAACTTTAAAAGTTAAATCAATAGTTCATCACCATGAATTCAATGGACCCTTGTCAACCCGGAGATCCTAGTAATCCTTCGCTTGTGGTTTCAGTGAGTAAATTAATATCCTCATGTATTTAATAGTATATTTTCTATTAGACAGTTTTTCTCCATTATATTTTTAACTACATTTCAGCCCAGCAAGCCCAAAGAAGATTGTCGTCAACATTGTCAAGTCAAGAATAAAGGGAAGATGCCTTTGATCAGATATGTGAATGATCTTAAAGAGATGGCACTGAAAACAGATATGGAGAACCGATCACACACCAAGAAGTTACTTGAGCTATCAAAATTTAAGATGGAAGGGTGGTTAGCACAAAATCGCCAGGATTTGGAGCAGCGTCGAGATAGGTAAATCAGTAATATTTTAAATAAGTTTTTCTGCGTGATAAGTTACTTTTTGAACTTACAATACTTTTAGTGATTTCATCAACGAATTATTCATGATACAAATTCCATTTTATTTAAAGGCTGTACACCCTTTTGGAAGACGAGGATAATTGCTACAGGAAAGAAATCGTGGATGATTTTGAGAATCGTCGTGCTAATCAGTTGGAGAATATGAGGAAACGTGTTGGAATCCTCAGACAAAATCGCGAGGAGCATCACAAGAAGATTGTGGAGGAAAAACTTGATCAATGTTTCCAGTAAAAATGCAATCTTGAACTTCAAATCTTTAACATTCGAGTAGCATTGTACCTATAAGTTTTAATCCTTACATCACTATAATATGAACTTAATTCCAGAAACCAATGCGAGCAGATGCGGTCCCTGCTCAGTAAACGTGTGACTAAGGAAATCGTCCAAGATTGGGGAACACAGATAGAGATGAAGAATCGACTGGAATGTGAGCAGCAGGCTGAAGAACGGATGTGGGCCCATTTATCCGAACTTGACATACAAGAAAAGGTTTGAAAATATTTTAACATTTTTATTATTAAAATCCTTTGAAGGTTGATCGTTTACCCATAAAAACTGTTAAACGCATAAAAAAGGAAAAGCGAGAAGTAGCAGAAAAACAAATTCGGCAGGAAGCTGTCAAGAGGGCACTTGTGGACCTAGAACAGCAAGTTCAATTGAAAAACCTGAAAAAATCAGAAGCCTACAAGATTAAACTCAGAGAATTGGCAATGTTACAAGTCGATCTGGATGCGATGCAGGAAGAGAGAGAAATGAGTGAGTCCAGTACTTAATGTATTTAATTTATTTCAAATATCCGACATTTACCTAAACTCTTCAGGGATTAGGAAAAAGAAACAAAGAAGAACGATTTATAAAAACCAAGGCCCACGTCAAAGATATGATAGAAACTCGCAATTACTACCGGGATAGGAAAGTCAAACGAGAGGAAATTGCAGCGAGAGAACTGTTGAAGACAGCCGTCCGGGAGCTTTATTTGGAGGAAGAGGATCGGACCAAAAAGAAGGTTAATGTCATAGTTTATTTTTCTTATTGGTAGTTAAATTTACAGAATTCGTGTCAAACTAATGCAAAACAAAAATAATTAGTAAATATCATATGGCTATTTTTTATGATGATTATGATTGTTATTATGACTTTTTCCAGCGTGAATTAATGAGAGCAATGCAGATGTACAACGAATACCTGCGGAAAATGGATTGCTTGAAGAATGAGAAGGAGCATGTAGTTCAACGTATTGTGGACGAAGTCATTGAAGAGCAACATAAGAAAACTATGGAGTTCCGTTATCGTGAAGCTCGCCAGCGAAATGAGCTTCGTTGTGTAAGTTATCCTGAATGGCACAGAGAAAAATTATAAAATTAAATAACAAAATGAGCATATTACAACCATCTTACCCAAAAATCAGTTACATTGAATGAAAAAATACTACAGGCAGTCATAGCAGGACGGGCGTTACAAGTTGAGGATAAGAAAAGAGCTTTGGAATTGGAGGAAATAGAGAAGCGAAAAGAGCTGGAGGTTCTTAAGCAGGACTGGAAGCTGTATATGGATGAGCTGGAACAGGAAAGGCTTAATAAGGAAGCTAAGAAAATCCAGTATGTGTGTGATCTCAATGGACAGGTCAAGTACTTGTCGAAGCTGAAGGTTTGTTCTAATATCCTTAAACTCTACAATTTATTAGGATAATATAAGAAATTTTTATATAAAAAATATTTTTATTATTAACGACGCATTTACTTACATAGGAACGCGAAGAGTGCGAGCGCAAGAGAGAAGAAGAAATGAACGCGTTGGAGGAACGCCTGTTTAATAACCGACTAAGAACAACTCTTAAGCAAGCTACTTTATCTATGAGTAACCCTACTAGAGAGTGTCTACGAGGAAAGCCGATACGACAGTGCTTTAGACAAGTTTAGTCTTTGTAGCATTAGGGTGAATAACACACTATATAACTTTGAAGCTGGAGACATTTTGATATTGTTGCCGATAAAAATAAATACCTGGAAAAAACTTACTTTCGTGACCGCAGCCAATGAGAAATGACATCAAAATGAGTTATGTACGCTGCATCTTACGATTAGGATAAAATTTACTTTAATATTAAACAGTACAAGTAAGCACCCGTGACATATGCTAAGATGCTATAACTGCCAACTAAATCGCACTAGCTATAATAACTTACTTTGTCACCAGTCGCCATAGGAGTAAAATCATTGTAATGAACGTTTGGCAAAACAATGAAGATGTGTTTTTGGAAAAACTAACAGCAACAACTTTGGATGAGCAATATTCAAGATCCATTTACGAAGACTAACCTAAACCCGATCTACGATACGACACCACCACTACCACACCACCATCAGTTCAGCAAGCGCTTCTGTGTTATTGACTATTGAGTATGAGTATCACGAACAGGAAATGAGTGAATAATAACATTGGAATTGGAATACTATTCGAACATCATCAAATCATCCAAAAATATCAAAACGGAAACGAAGCAACAACCAGACCAGCATTGATAAAGACAACAATAATATGGGTAAGGTTGCTTAATGTTCAATGTGATATCGTCATTAATTGTCATATCAAGGATTTCACAAAAAGTTTGACCAAAATCTTGACACCAATGTGCATATTATTATTTCATTAAGCTTGAATTCCTAATCCCAGGTCAAGTTTACAAAGACAGATTAGGTTGATATATAATTGTTTATCTAATTAAAATATTTACGTGCCAGTAGATGTAATGTTAATTTATTTTTAATTTATTTTCAGAAGGAAACCGTAGGTTCATGGTGTCGAGGATGTCACTGAGAAGGACAAACGGTCCTGCGAACATCAGCACTGCCGTTCCCAGCGCCTGTGGCGGCAATAAACCCGTTTCAGTAAGTTCTTATTGTCGTTCCAGACCACGTCGAAGTGGTCGGAAAAACAAGAGCTCCGGGGGAAAGAAATCCTCATCGAGGTCAGGATCGAAGAGGAAGGTAAGCGGCGGAAGCAGTGGTAAGAAGCGCAAGAGTGGTGGTAGCAAAAAGCGCAAATCTTCAAAGAGCGGCGGAAGTAAGAAGCGCAGTTCTTCAAAGAGCAGCGGAAGTAAGAAACGCAAATCTTCAAAGAGCAGCGGAAGTAAGAAGCGCAAATCCTCAAAGAGCGGCGGAAGTAAGAAGCGCAAATCCTCCAAGAGCGGCGGAAGTAAGAAGCGCAGTTCTTCAAGAATCGGCGGCGTTAAGAAGCGCAAACCTTCAAAGAGCGGTGGAAAAAAGAAGCGCAGTTCTTCAAAGGGTGGAAGCAAAAAGCGCAGCTCCTCGAAGAAGCGCAAGAGCGGTGGAAGTAAAAACCGCAGTAGTCCTTCCGCTATTGGTGGAAGCAAGCCAAAAGCCTCTAACGTTTGTGGACCAATTACATCTCCACCAGCACCCTCTCGGCCGACTAGCGCTACTGGACCACCACCAGCCAAGCCAGCGCCATCATCAACTGCTTCTAAAAAGCGACCTACAGCGATAAGAAAGACCAAACGGAGAAGCAGCACTGGGGGCAAAAAACGAAGCAAGAAACGTAGCGGAGGTGCATCAATGGCTCGCAGCGCACCAAAGAAAAGAAAGTCTTCTTCTCGCGGTGGCAGTGGCGGTGGCGCCAAGAAACGAATTAAGCGATCTCCTTCCAAAGGGAAGAAAGCTGGTAAGAGCTACGGAGGAGCGAAATCGACGTCTGGAAAGAGTGCCGCCGGAGGCAAACGGGCGTCCTCTGCCGGTTGCCCCGTTCCGGTTAGATCGCACTGTCGGTCGCGACCGCGCAGGAGGAAGTAACCAAGCGAGCCTTCTTATTTAAATATGCCACGACTTTTAAATCCTTTCCAAAGCAACAAAAAGTGTATGATGATGGATTCTTATACTTATAGAGATACCGTAACCTTCTTAAAAAATATATCCCTTAGAATCCTATTAGTAGGTATAACGTCCTTCTTGTAAGGATCTCTTATAGTATACCAATCATGATCATCCATGGGTAAAATATTAAAATTATTTGTGATATTTATTTGATAAATGATAATTAATTGATAAAGATGTCTACATATGTAAAACATGTACGTATGTACTATTAACCGGCTGGAATGTAATAATAATGATTCAAATCAAGTTTTGAAGTGAAATAAATAATAATATGATAATAATAATAATAGGCATCTCTATCTTTCTTGAATAATTAATTTAGTATTGTCTTCTAAGCTAATCATGTCTTCAAAGCATTTTTGCATATCTATCTAATCTTGAAAGTAGTACATTTTGCAACTGCTGCAATTTAAGCGCATTTTTGCATTTCATCAAAACAAAGTAATAAGGTAATCAGCGCCATCATGAACACGTGGAAATTTGCAAAACTCCCGGATAGTGGAGGCTAATGAGATGATTTTGCATTGTTTGACATATTGTTTCATATTATATGTATTTTATAAAGAAATACATGCGGGACCTCTGATCGGAGCTTCTATTACGAATAAAAATAGTACCGATCATCAAAATCAAAAGACGTTGTAGTTTGTTCAACTTCATCCCCGTTTTGTTTGTCGTATTTGGAATTTGATGATTTGACTGTTTTCATTCATTGTTGTCGTTGTCGCTATTTTTAATCAAAAACGCAAAGATGAGCATCCGTAAGCATGGCCTCGTCGTTCCGTCATTCCCGTTCCTGCCCGTAACCCTCACTACGGGAGTTTCTCTATCTGATAGGTATTTTAATTTTTTTATTTTCCTTTTTTTTATATTTTAAACAGAACACTCTTCCCATGTTCCCATTCAATTTGGGAGGATTGCGTAGCTGCGAGCTAAATTATTCTAACTTTTGAACAACAATAATAATTTTTATAAAAATAGGAAAATACAGATAATAATAAAAATAATAAAATAATTATTATTTGTTTATTACAAATTATGATTATTTCCCCCCATTATTTGCACAACAACAAGGTTCGAGGAATTCCGCAAAATCGAGAAACCTCTACCGCATCATCAGCAGAATCAGAATAATCATCAGGTGGAGGTCAGCGAAGATTACGAGCACCACAATCAACAACAGAGGCAAGATTACTCTTATTCCCACTCCAGTGACTCCCGCCGGGAACACGATTACATGGCTAGACAACATCGGATGGGTCAATGGAAAAAACCCTTCAGGTTGATGAACCAAAATTACCAGAACCAACAATACCAAAGCCAGAATAGACAGTTTCATCCCACTACCGCGCGACCGGTGTTTCCGATTCCGGTAATGAAGGTAAGGGGATGTTAAAATTCATTTGATTACTTAAAGACAATAATATTGTTATTATTTAATTTAAATATTGTTAAAAAAAATTAAATCATATTGTTGTTACAATACAAAAGCAACGTGTTGTGATGATATCATTTTGTTTGCATTTCTAATCCTAATTTTAGAGACCGACTGTTCCGGTTCAATATCGATTGAGCATACCGAGGGAACGGTATGGCTGGAAAAATAACCGTGTAGCTTATTCCTCCATTCCGCAACCACAACCGAGAAATTTTCAGTCGTACAGACCAAGAAACAGGCGTTATGGTAGATGTTTACCTGATTTATAATAATTATTTTACATTACATAATATTTCTAGTTCTTGTATATTTATGTAAATCAATAATATTTATGCTCATGAGTATATTTAACTGGATTTTAAAAGTTATATTGACAAATCTTGCAGGTCAACAGTTCTTTAAGCAGCGAAATCCGGAATATAATAATAACCACATCGGTGTTGCAAATCGGTTCCACGGTTATGTTCCCAGGTATGTACATAATAATATGAGTAATGGCGTATGATATGAGGAGGAATCTTGCGGATGTTGATGAGATTTTCGGGTCGTTAAGTTTTATTTAAGATTTATTATTGCTTTATCTGTCTTCTGTTAGTGAATTATTGTGTTCAATTATATTAATTTATCTGTTCAGGAACCCTGGAAGGCAAGCGAATAATAATAATTACCGCGGCGGGGGAAACAGGCGTAAGTTTTGGATTAGCAAGGACAAATTGGACAAGGAGCTGGACCAGGTATTATTAGCATTAATAATAATGATTTTTATTATTATATCGATTTGAAATCGGAAAGGCTCTTTATACTTGTTTAGTACAGCAAGTATGATTACAAAGATAATAATAATTTCTTAAAAATAGTAATCAGGCCATATATCAATATTTTACTCGAGATGGTCATTCAATGCGTATTCTTATTTTAGTACATGTCGAAGACCAAGGCTTATTTGGACAGACAGCTGGATCAATACATTGAAGAAGCAAAAGCTGCTGCAGCTGCCAATTTTGCTGTTGGTTGTACCCCACAAGAGGCTCCATCCATGGAAACAGAGGCTATGTTGTTGGATGAATTGGACTGAATGTTGAGATTGATAGTGTGGACCGGACATTAGATGTATTTTAAATAGTTAGTTTCCTCGTTCTAGCATATTGGGTGTTCCCTATTAATATGGATTTGTTCTAGAACTTGTTACGTTGTGTCGTGTCAGTATAATTTGTATTTTATGTATTGACGTTATTGACAAACTTATCCATGGATGTTGTTTGAACTATATAAATAGTTCATAGTTGTAGTTCTCCACTATAGGAATGTGATTTAGTGATGATGTACCATTCTGAAGATAATTTACGGTGGGCCTTCCGGGCTTTACTTACCAATATTATTACCAACAACAATGAAATGCAGTGCCCTGAATAATTTATTTGACAATAAAACCAGTTCATTCCTAATATTGTTTTTATGTTAAAGCTTGTTGTCAAGGCACCATACTTTGCCCCAACTGCGTTTTCTAATGTATTTACACCGAACAAAAATGTAACTCAATAAAAAGCGTGTCCACATGTTGACATCATATTTGACCCGTCCGCGTCCATCCATACGACAATTGATTACTAGGAAGTAAAGTGTATATCGGTAACGTCAAATGTATATTATCTGATTCGAATATTATTTATCCCGTTCAGTGGTTCAAATATAATAATAAATATTATTGATGCAACTTTGCAATTTGCAACCCTAAGTATACGAACGTCCAAAAAGCAATCTCATGTGATATGGCAGCCAACGTATTTAAAACGAATAACGCAATCTGTGATCATGTTAGCCGGCATGACATACTGAATTGGGTAAACGGGTGCTTGCAATCTAACCTATCCAAAATAGAAGATTTATGTACTGGAGCCGCATATTGTCAATTTATGGACATGCTATTTCCAGGTATGTATAAGTTGTTGATCTATTTTGCTATTTCTATTCTAGGTCATCACTCACCACCACTATAGTAACCAAAATAATCCTTCCTACATATGTATAGGCAGTATTTCCCTGAAGAAAGTGAAGTTCCTAACGTCTTTGGAGCATGAATATGTTCAAAATTTCAAGATCCTGCAGGCGTCCTTTGATAAAATGGAAGTCGATAAGGTCTATATAGTGCATCATAAATTCATACATGCAAATTAAATTTGTACCCCCACTTTTCCCCAAGAAACTCATTTATTAAGATCATATCAATTATTTTATTAGATAATCCCCGTGACAGAGCTGATCAAAGGTAGATTCCAAGACAACCTGGAATTCGTCCAGTGGTTTAAACGCTTCTTCGATGCTAACTATAAAGGAACGCCGTACAGCGCTTCATCTGCCCGGAACGGCGTCGGCTTGAGTGCAAATCGTTTCCTTACTCCCCTGGGCAACACACCTCAAATTAAGAATTTCGTCCGAAAACCACGTTCATGCAATCTTGAATTGCTACAATCTGAGGTATTCAAATCAATATCAAATACATCCGTAGACTATACCCATCCGAATTTATAATATAATAATTTATTTATTTATTAATAATATTCTATTCCGTCACTGTTCAATCCGTCAAGAACGCTGAACTGAAGAAAGAATGTGAGATCCAAAAAAAGAAGCTGGAGCGCATTGAGACTTACTGTCGCTTTTACAAAGCTCAGGTAGGTTGGGATGCTCAATCAACAATGCAGCGAATTACGGATTTACTACTTGTCGACAAGGAAAATGTCCAATCTCAATGAGAGGAAGATGCAAAATTCCAAATGAGTTCTATACTTTTTGATTTTTTACGATCATTCATTTTTCATGCTGGAATGTTTACCTCGTTCTCGTTCGATGAGAATTTGTGTATGTAATTTTTTTGTGATGCAACTTTATTATTATTAAATTGTATTATAGTAATTATTACAATGATTTTGTGTCAATTTTGTGTGTGGTAATTTATATTAATTTATAATATAAATCCACGATTTAGTATTTAGTACTTTAATTTCTTACTACGACCATGTTCTCACTTTACCCCGTACACGTCCAAAATAATTATCATCTGTCGCGAAAAATATTTGTTGTATTTACAGTTGTTGTTTTGAGTAAATGGTACATCTAATATTTGAATTTTATTTGTGCTCCTTTAATGAAACTATAAAGTTGAATGTTTCTATAAATGATTATATTGTTGTATAAGAAAACAATTTAGCTGGCAGATGTCTTGCTTGGGCTTTTAAACCTTCACTGGGAGAGCGATTGTGACGGTTTTGAGCTCAACGTACTCTTTCAAGGCAGCTTCTCCCCTAAAATAAAATATAATAAATTATTACAGAGATCTAAAGCACACTAATATAAGTTCATACACACTTAAAAAGTTTCTATTAATTAAATTTAAATATGTCACTAACAATTCTCGCCCCTGTCCAGATTGCTTGTAGCCACCAAAAGGTGCTTGAGGGACGACGGCGTCGTAACAATTGACCCTGTGAAATACAAATCAAAATTAGAATTAAAAAATGAATGACATTTCATAGTAATAAAATATTGTCTAGAGACAAAGCACTAATTAATCTTTTACCAAACGGATCCAGCTTGAACAGATTGGACGAACAACAGGGCCTTGTTGAGGTCATTGGTAATAATACCAGCTGCCAGACCGTAAGAAGTGGCATTGGCACGCTTGATAGCTTCATGAATGTCAGTGAATTTCAGAATTTGCTGAACTGGTCCAAAAATCTCCTCTTTGGCAATTCTCATGTGGTCCTGGACATCCGAGAAAACTGTGGGCTCAACGAAATACCCTGAGTTTCCAATCCTGGAACCTCCAACTTGTAACTTTGCTCCTTCCTTAACACCTGAAGCGATCAAATCTTGAATTTTGGCTAATTGTTCCGTGTCAATCTGTGAATACAATTCAGGATATTACTAATTATTATACATTCAAATTGTAAAAAATTATACTAAATTGACTAAACTGATCATTTTAATTTTCAAGTTAAAAGTACGCTGTTCCTTACTTGTGGTCCCTGTTGAGTGCCGTCTGCGAAAGGATCACCGACCTTTCTCTTGGCAGCCAAAGCTTTGGCCTTCTCCACAAAAGCGTCGTAAATTTGCTCGTGAACGAATGTTCGGGATCCAGCGCAACAGTTTTGTCCGTGATTGTTGAAGATAGCGCCATGACAGATTTCTACGGCTTCATCCACTGAAATAATTTACAGGTTCTATTTTAGTTACACTCATGTAATTACGCTGACTTTAAACATGGAATTTCAATGTGTAATATCATGGACGAACTTTCTAAATATGTCTCTAAATATACTTTCAAAAATATTTTAAATGTGTTGTTACCATTGACATCCGCGCACACAATAACCGGACTCTTGCCTCCCAACTCAAGGGTAACTCTTTTGAGGTTGCTGTTCGCTGCGGCAGCGCTGATCAATCGTCCGACCTTAAAAGGGTCCATTTAGAATGTTAATTTATTATTAATATGTTAAAGTTCAATATGATTCAATATAATGGATAATTAATTTGTGTTGTTTTCTAATTCTAACAATAAGTTTACCTCCGTGGAGCCGGTAAAGGCAACTTTCTCAATGTCCATGTGACTGGAGATGGCAGCCCCGGCAGTGGGTCCGTAACCCGCGATAACATTGAGGACACCGGCAGGGAAGCCCACCTCTTTAGCTAAGGCAGCAATGTACAAAGCAGTGAGTGGGGTTTGTTCCGCGGGCTTGATGACGATGGTGCAGCCCGTAGTGAGAGCGGGTCCGATTTTCCACGCAAACATCAGGATGGGGTAGTTCCATGGAATGATTTGGCCCACGACACCAACCGGTTCCTTTCTTGTGAAGGTCATGAGCTTCCCATCTATAAAATAAATATAAATAATTAAAATCTTTGGATCTTTTCCCTTTTTTCTAGTCAGTTGTAATTTGTAATGCCATATCAATCTTTTATAAAGGCGCCAATAATCTTTTGATGACAACATTAACAATGTTTTTAGCAGCAGTTGTATAATATAAACATACAGTAGATCTCGTAATATCAAAGTGTTTTTTATTGTGCCTGACTTTATAGTCCTGGAGTATAATCCATGCAATTAAATAATTAAAAAAATATATTGTCATACCCGCTGGAATCGTATCTCCATGAATCTTGTCCGCCCATCCTGCGAAGTACCTGAGAGTATCAACTGCACACCCAATATCAAAATCAGAGTCCCCAACAGGTTTGCCGTTGTCCAAGGTCTCCAAAGCCGCTAAATATTCTCGGTCACGTTCCAGAGCATCCGCGAGCTGCGTTTAAATGTATTTTTTGTAATAAAATTTTTAATGGATTTTTAATAGATTTTTATTCAATAGAGGACATTTGCTATAAACCTCGTTAAATTGCATGGAACATCTTTTCAGGTTTTTTTAAATTTAAAGCCGTCGTGGGGCAATGTAAACTTTTAGGGAATATGCATATACATATATTTAACCTTAATTGAGTTATTGAGTGAAAATGAAACTATAAAATAAAATAAATACAATATATATATAATTATATGTATATGCTTTGTTCAGTGGCCAACAAAAACTTAACATTCGAAGATTACAAGGTGACACCCTATAAAAAATCTACTCCCTTCTGGAAAAAGGAAGGTGAAGGTTGACTGGTTTGGGACTATGTGGGCATTAAAAATAGTAGCAACAAGTTTAAAATAACTTTTTTCAACTAACCTTATAGATCAATTTCCCTCTTGCAGAGGCATCCAAAGACCGCCAGGCAGAACCGGGAGTGAACGCCGCTCTGGCAGCTGCCACGGCAATATCTACATCAGCCTGTCATGTAATATAAAAAAAGCATTGAAAAATGTGTTAGTTGTAAAAAACACTTGGTGCTTTAACAACAAAGCAACGTTACGCTTACGAAACATGTGCCTTTGCATGTGGCCGGTGTGTCCTATATGATGTATATATATGGTAATGATGATGCTACATGATACGAGCCGTGATGAAGCAAAAAGCACTATTGTGCGTAATGTGAATCTTTTTATTTTTATGAATACCTTATCTCCCTCAGCAACATCAGCAATTTTATCTCCAGTCGACGGATTCAAGGTCGGGAAAGTCTTCTTGCTGACAGCATCCACAAACTCATTGTTAATGAAGAGCTGCAAATAGCGCATACATTAAATACTATTATAATACATTATAAGTACATTCATTATGACTTAATTTTGCAAATGCCGGCTGGTGAATCTTTACTAGTGATTTACTGGTGTGCATGAATTTTTTTTAGATTCAGAAATTAAATAATAATATTTAAATTAAAAATTACTTCCAATTTAAGATCAAAAATTATTTTAGGAATATTAATAATATAAATAAATTTTGTATTAATTTTTGTATTAATTTTGTATTACTTTTGTATTATTTTTGTATTATTTTTGTATTATTTTTGTATTATTTTTGTATTATTTTTGTATTATTTTTGTATTATTTTTGTATTA
>JAQGAK010004184.1:0-12834 GCA_034696945.1 Lipothrix lubbocki
AATAAATAATAAAAATAGTAAATAAATAATAAAAATAGTAAATAAATAATAAAAATAGTAAATAAATAATAAAAATAGTAAATAAATAATAAAAATAGTAAATAAATAATAAAAATAGTAAATAAATAATAAAAATAGTAAATAAATAATAAAAATAGTAAATAAATAATAAAAATAGTAAATAAATAATAAAAATATTAAATATGCCTCAGAATTTCTATAAAAAGAAATTAAAATAAAGAGCTCTGTAAAGCCTTCGGGTAATTACATCGGAGACCCCAAATTTTTAAAAAAGAGAAGAATTTAATTAACAATCACTCCTTACGAAGGCTCCTTTTGTGGGATGCCCTCCAATAAATGACCGCTGGTACAAATTAATTTCCGCGTTAAAAGAGAATTCTTGGACGAAGTCCCTGCTAATCTGAGTTCTGTGCGGAATTTTGTCCAAGTCAATGATTTCCGTAAGTGGCCATGGTAACCCTACGTCCAGAAGATACATTTTTTTACTCCCCGAACTCGAACACTCGCCGTTCCTTTGCTCGTCCGAAATGTCTTCTTTTCGGTTAATTTCAACGATTATCATGATGTGGTTATTTTGTCGAGAAATCGAAATGTGGTGACCGCTGATCAGATACGCCGTGTAGCCCAAGTGTTGAAGGAGCACCAGAAAGAAATGGTTTAGCTGAAGACAAGCACCCCCTGATGTTTCCATAACTAAATCCCTTGTCTCTTCCCACGTGGGCGGGACCATTTGTTCCGGAGTGCGCGCACCCCACGTGACATTCTATTATGTGTTGTTTGTGAGTATTGAAATTTTAGTGCTTTCATTTATTATTTTCTTCTACTTTGCTCAAAATACCAATTGGTTAGACTTATTAATTTGTTTATAAAAATTTTGTTGTTAAAAAGCGATGTATAAAATGGTATCGAACATAATAAAAGCTTTAATAGTACCTCGTAAATCATTTCCAAGCGAAATTTCCGGTAGAGCAACTCCATAAAGTTTATTTTCGACTCGTCCAGCCGACGTTTCCAGTCCTGGATTCCTAATTTTTGTTCTAGAAAGGTCGTTGCTTGCTCGTTCGTTAACATTTTTGTAATTTAAAATAAAATCCGGTTCTTTACATACAGCGACAGCGAGATAATGGGTTCAGGGTTCGGCAACGTATCTATTTTTTACGTAGAAATTCACTTTGATTGAAATAATTTACAATAATGATATAAATTAAATAATAATTAAATTAATGCCGACACAGAGTTTAAATAAAAACAAAATAAAGGATAAAAATTGATTTTTCAGTAAGACCTGCAAAAATATTTTGAATGTACAGATGTTTCTGTAGACTGAAGGTTTCTGGACATACGGTTTATTAATTTATTGGGATATGACAAGCAACAAGCAACTAACATCCGACCAATATTTTAGTGCTTTTGTATCATTGATGATGAAGTAACATATTTTGTAGTTTCACCAGTGGTGTCCATCATTGATTCGGCGACCTTGAGATTGACGCATAGTGAATATGTATGTACACATGAAAAGGTTTTGTATGAGTTGTAATCTCAATGTGATTTTCTGCTCCTCACAAACTTTAATAAAATGTCAAAGTTCATATTTCATTCTGCCATAATCTATAATAAAGCCATCATATATTGCATTTCACCACACGGACAACTTCATAAAAAGAGCATTTGGATTGCACTGTATTAGTAGTTTTCCTTACAGGATTACCGTCACTTTGCGAATTCTCGGAAATGCAATGTAAAATTTTCTCACCTACACTCAAAAAATGTAAAGTATAACATGCGGTCATCCGGTTCAACATACAACTCAATAAAATGCAATCATCCTCTATAAAACGTAAATAACTTTTTTATTGTATCAAGCAAACAACATTTGTCCCAGCGGAAAACCAAGTTTCAAATTTTTAATATCAACTTCCTTGTTATTCGGATTTAATATTTTTCAATTACATAGCAGAATAGGAAACTCAAAACCTACGAAAAGGTTCAATAACATATTCCTTATTTCCGTCCGCTCCTTTGGTTGCATCAAATGTATAGGGTCAGTTCTAACCATGTCTGCAATGAAAGCATTGCAAATCTGGTTCTTAATATTCTGTCTGCCTAATTTCTGTAGGAATCAATACACCGAAAAAGATGTGCCAATGCTATTTTTGGTGCTGGATCCTAGTGAAAATGAAGAGTTCACGTTACCAGTAACAGGACAATTGACATTGTTGTGGCCAAAAACTCGTTTCTTGAAGATTAAGTGCACGGCGGAGTACCCAATTCGATGGAATTCAAATATTTATATAAATGTAAACATCATTTAATAATATTTTATTTATTATTTATTAATATTTTATTTATTATTTACTAATATTTTATTTATTATTTACTAATATTTTATTTATTATTTACTAATATTTTATTTATTATTTATTTTACTATTTATTTATTATATATTTTATTTATTAATTATATATTTTAATATTTATTTATTATATATTTTAATATTTATTTATTATATATTTTAATATTTATTTATTATATATTTTAATATTTATTAATTATTTATTTTACTATTTATTTATTATATATTTTACTATTTATTAATATTTTATTTATTATTTATTCTATTATCAGGATTATCATTTACCACTAAGATTCGGGAGTGAAAAAAACAAAGAACATTCGTTTGGGAACGACAGCCTGTTTCTATCTGAATCTACATTCAGTATAACCCAATCAACCCTGGGATATATTTCATGTGAAAGCATAGCTGATCCGTCCTTGCTGTCCAGAATAAGGATTTTTGGAAAAGGTAAGAACCATAATAATTAAAAAATATTGTTATAATTATTGTGCCATTATTGATTTATTTAGAGAAATGTAAATTAGTCTGTAATTAACTTAAAAATAGCTGTATTCATGATGTAAAAATTGCTATACAAAAATATATTCATACATACAGGAATGTTTATAATATATAATAGCATGCGATTATGTATCAATTGAATGGAAACGACAAAATTAAACACAATGCCATTTATTTATTTTAGAGCGTGAAAACTACATAAAAATAAATCATCATCGAGACGGCAAGTATGAAACACAAGAAATTTTGGGATCTTGTGGAACAGATAATGTTTTATATCACAATGTGAGTAAGCGTTTTTTATTCGCCTTCTAATAGCTTCATTGGTATACTCTTTTTTCAGTTTTACATCTTACATTTTTTAATAAATGGAATACTTGGTTTGTAAAAAGCGATTCAGGTGTATTGCCAACTTTTGGTTACAAAGCAGTAATTATCTTTAGGGCTGACACAGGAATCGGACACAGAATAATTTAACTTAAACATTAAAAGGTTGTATATTATATCCACATTGAAAAATATTCTTCCTGTAATTCTTCCAGAGTAAGCGAAGAGGAGCCCCAGTTTTGGAAGTGCTTCAAAACAACACTAAATGGACTAATTTCCCCCAGCTTGGACTTCTTTTCCGAAAAACAAATGTAATTGGTGAAAACATTGGCCAACTTCAAAAATGCATTGGAGTATTTCCGGAGAATATTAAATTTGAATTATTTAGAAATGGTAATAAACACTTAAATTCCCAAGTAAATGAATTTGCAAAAATAAAGTATTTAATAATTATTATTATTTAATTAATTTAGCATTCATTATTATTGAGGATATCTTTCTTCATAGATACAATTGTCACCGACTCGGATAACGATTTCCAGCCCACTTATACATTGCTGAACCAATCCCAGTCAACTTGTGGCAGTGTTGGAAGACGTAGATGCAATTTGTACAACTGCAGCAATCCATTTCATTGCGATATTGTGGTATTTGGTCTAATGCAAATCTAACAATACTGACTATAAGATTTGTTTGTTCACAAGTTTACATTTGTTGATTAATTACAAATTATTGTGTCCTTGCGCAGCGCAAAGCCAATAAACCTGTCCAATGCACAAGCGATTCATCATTTCTGTCCGGATTGGAAGTCATAGAATGCGGAGATGATTCTGAAATAAGCCGATATTTCTATTCTGGCAATGACACTGAAATCCGTAAAAAAATTTTAAATGTTTATTTTAAAATATATATATAATTTATTTTATAATGTTTATTTTTTTAAATATCATTTATTTTAAAATGTTTATTTTTTTTAAATATATATCATTTATTTTAAAATGTTTATTTTTTAAAATATATATCATTTATTTTAAAATGTTTATTTTTTAAAATATATATCATTTATTTTAAAAACATTTATTATTTATTTTTAAAATATTTATTTTCAGTTTTTATTTTTAAATAATTGACTATTGATTTTGATTAGATCTCGCAAATAAACCAGTGATAACTTTGACAACCCCGAAGAACCAATTGTTCGTGAGAAATCAGAGTGCAAGTTTTATTTGCACTGCGGCAACTTTCCTTCTCTCCCCACAGCTCCTCTTTGCGGTGCGGTATAAGAACGGATCTGTCAAATACATTTCGGACGATAGTGATATTGGAACGGGTGGGATCAATTTATTATAAATTAAAATTATTTAAAACTATATTAGGGTTTAAGGAAAAATTAAATACTAAAGTGATTTTGATATTAAAAGTCCTTATATATAGGTAAATAAGATTAGTAATTGCTTTTCAGTATCCGAGAAATCGACGAACGGAATTGCATCAAGGAATCAGTCCATTCTTATTTTCGATGAGATCAAGGACATTATCTGCGAAGCTCCAACGTTCACATTTGATGGATGGAGCAGAGCGGAATTATCTATTAGCCCAATTTTACATCGTGAGTAATTTTTATCACAATTAACTTTGGACCAATTAACATTGGACGCTTCAAGTTATAAATAATTTCCAAATTAATTCAAGTCAAGTAATCTCCAGTGTAGTTTAGTGTCATAGAATTAATGGAATATTAAATTTAATGTAATTTTTGGGGTAACAAAATATTTATTTAGTAATTTTATTGATTTTAGTTTGCAATTACGTAGTGAATTAAGCGATATTTAAATATGCTATTGTCATTTATACTTATAATAATTTTTTTAAAAAATAATGAACATTTTCCAGAAATTCCATCCGTGACTGCCCACGTTATAAACGCAAGTACGATTTCATCGGCGGATGTGCACGGGAACGAGAGGCGGAAATTCCGAGTGTCTCCCCCGATTACAAGCCTCGGAGTGGAATGTATTGCAAGCGGGTATCCACTTCCTTTTGTGAGATGGTTGTATATGGTGAATGCTAATTTATTACACTACTCACCTATTAATTGACTATTTAATTATACATATTTTGCAATAACAACTATAAATAAATGGAAAATTTCAGCTTTTTGTATAATTTAAGTTTAATTTTTGTGTATTATTCCAGTTTAATTTGCGAGTAATTTAAGTTTAATTTTTATGTATGAAAGCCCCTCTCAGACGTAAACACTACAATAAATAACAACCTCACTCACCGTTGGAACATTCTGAAGTTTGAGAAGGAAGGTTTGGATATTAGCGGAGTTTATGTCTGTGAAGCATCAAATAGACATAAATCACCGGTCAGGGCATGGATTGAAATAGTTGTTCAAGGTGCTAAAATATTTTTTATTGGATTTAGTCTTTTAGTTCTTTTATTTATTTCATTATTTAATTTTAATTTTTTGAATTATTATTAAAAGAACAAAAATAAATTAAATGGTAATTAATTTGAATGAGTACAAATTTTGTGATAATAATAATTAATATTAATGTTCTATAATAATTAATGTTGTATCTTTATAACTCCAGAGAAAAAAACTAACTACCGCATTGTCATTGCCGTTGTTACCTGCTCCACCGTATTTCTGTTCCTGATACTCAGCCTGGCATTCCTGTACAAAAAGAATCGGGAACAAGCGAGGAAATTGAGGGATTTGAGTGACGAAGAGGTTCAGGATTTCTTTAGCGGAGCGTCAGCATTGGATTCTCAGGCATATAATTATGCTGTGTATTCCAGCACGTTTGACAGGAAATATGTGCTAAACAAAGGACAAATTCACATGGGTACATAATTTCATATGTGTAGCTACCACATTCATGATAGAAGATACAAATATTTGCACTAAAACAATTTCAATATGTCAAATTAAGAAAATAATACTAAATGATTGTGTTTAGACCAAAGAATTCTTGGCACGGGACAGTTCGGGATTGTGAAAGAAGGTTGGGTGGTCATGAATGATTCCGAAGAGAAAATTCAAGTCGCTATCAAAGCTGTCAAGCCAAATGTAGACATTTCATATTTTATGTCGTTATTGTCTGAGTTAAAAATTTTAGCACATTTGAACACTCACGATAATGTGGTCAAGCTGATTGGAGCACTCGTAGATAATATTAAATTCAGTAAGTTTCTATTCGACGTATATACTGTTTTGTTTATTTTCAGAAATTTCTTCTTATTCTATTTAGTTGTTTTTTGAAATTTTCTGTTCACCTAAAATTATTGTAAAATATCTTTGAAAACTAATTTAATTTAAAATTACAGGACAAATATTCGTCGCAATGGAGTGTTGCTCTAGGGGAAATCTACTTACTGTATTGCGATTAGAACAGCGTAAACTTCGGTAACGTCCAATTGCCATAATGACAGCGAGGGAAATAAATTATTTATTTGTAACAATTAATTACGATTATATGTATAAATCATAAATTGTGTATATTAATATAGACCAAGCAAAGAGGATACGAAGGGAGATATCAAGGATTTAAAAATGCACTTGGCTTTGAATTTGTTGAAATGGTCCCTGGACGTTGCAAGTGGGATGGCTTTCGTGTGTTCCAAAAATGTGAGTTGACGATAATAATTCAACAATAATTTACATCAATTTAAAATATCGTACATTAATTATTATATTGTTATTATTTTAAACAATAATTATTATATTTCATAATAACAAAATATTAAATCACAGGTGATACATGGTGATCTGGCGGCGCGAAATGTACTTGTAAATTCGGATAATGTTGCAAAAATCAGTGATTTCGGTCTCTCACGACTGTTGCAAAATCAAAGTTCTGTTTACACAAAGACAACTAAGGTCCGATTTATTACAATAAATATTTCATTAACGTGTATATGTATGTATGGATTAATTAATGCGGGAAGAAATCATTCCCGTGTTTAAAAAATATGGAGTATTTTGTGCGAATGCAATCCCCGTAACAAAACATTAACCAAAAAATTGCAAAAACAACAGATACCGTTGCCATGGAAATGGATGGCACCCGAATCCCTTGAAGATTCTACATATTCCTTCAAGTCTGATGTCTGGGCATATGGTGTAACCCTTTGGGAAATATTTTCTCTAGGTCACAATCCTTACCCCGGAGAAAAATTCAACTCTGGCTTCTTAGAGAATTTAAAACAAGGATTTAGACTATCACACCCGGATTTTGCTGATGAAACAATGTAATTTGATGGACGACGTTAGGATTTCGGGCTGTTCTGTCGGTAACCGGTCAGAATTTTACTGTCCACCGTCCACCATATCTTTTAACATAACTCTTTTAACTCCACCTTCCCATGTAACCATACTGTCCATACTTATTACGGATGCGGTAGCTTAGACCGTGCCAATAATACGTAATCAATAATAATAATCAACCAACCGTAATATTAAAATGATATTTCTAAATCTCCACAATGATTCCTATAAAAATTTGAATTAAAAATGATAATATTAATAAATAAAATATGCAGACGAAGAAACCAATGCTCTATGTAGCCAAATAAATAAGCCAAAGCCAAGGTGAAGTCCGAATCCGAAATTATGGAATAATATCAGAAATATAAATTTATTCCAGTTTCGTAGTTCAGTTAATAAGTTCACTTCAAACGCTCCAGTATAACACTGAGGCGTAAAAGCATAGGACAAACTTTTAGTACTCCCGCTCTGGACGCCACTGGCGGTTCCAGCGTTGCAACATAAAACCAGGTAATATAACTAAATAAAGCCAAAGTAGATGTGGCATGTTTGGAAGGAATACACTTTCCTTATACACTTTCCACCTTCCTACATATGTTAAACATACTGATTTCGTTTATGTTAGGTCAGATTTTATGAGCGCCATTGTACAGACATCTTAAAAATGATCATACGAAGGACAAGAAGCATAATTGTGAGACTTGTGTTAAGCTGTTCCTAAGAGCAGATTTTTGCAAATAATGGTGGACAGTATGGTTAACATGGGATGGTGGACAGTGGACAATATGGTAAAGGATATAGTGGACAGTGGTCAGTGTGTTAAAAGATACGGTGGACAGAGAACAGTAAAATTCTGATCGGTTATCGACACAACAGCCGGATTTCATGTATAAAAGAAACAGCACAATACATTCAAATAATTATTTATATTTGAATCATCCACAGGTTCACTTTGATGACGGACTGTTGGCAATTTACTCCTGCTGATCGACCTGATATGTCCAACATTTTCATATCAATTTCAAAAGCTTACACGAATCTAAATGAATCATGCTATGTTACCATTGATTAAGGAAAAGATTCTTAATAGTTGTTTTCTATAAATTAATTGATTGTAATTACATTGCTATATACTCAATGATTTAAATTATTATTATTTTTATTATTTCCATAATCTCATGCTTGAAATACAAAGATAAGTAAGATGAAATAATAACGAAAGTTAAAGAAGAATAGCGTCTAAAGTTTTATCTAAAATTAATTGAAAATATGTATATCTGGTGGTGTTTTTAACGTTGAACAACAACGCGTTAACATGGGTAGGCCTCAGTGCCAAAGCGACCCGCCGCTTATAGGGATCCAGTCTGAATAGAATGCCATACCCGCGTTTGAACTGGTAACTGCGGGCGAAAATGCTCCCTATCACGGTATATGTAATATACATGCCCACAATTAAAAGCAAGGATAAGGAAGGAAATGCCACATACACTTTCCAGTCCATATCCCCAAGCTTTGTGATGCTCACGTAGTTACATAGTATAGTTAACATGACAACGAAACATAAGCCAACAAATAATTCATCCGCAAAAGTTACGTTGAAATCATTTAAGATGATTGTCCAAACTCGAAGCAATTTAAACCGATCTTTCCAATGTACCAGCAAAGTTCTTTTTGGCTTCCTGCAAATATTTAATTTCTTTTAAAAATATTCACACTGAAATTTCATAAATATTCAATTAGTCTACATTTATTTATGTGCATCAATAGTTCAGGTAACCATGAAATTGCAAGCGTATTGTATATTACAGTATTTCCTGGGTCCAGAACCATCCGAAATAAAGCAACGTCACACCAACGAGCGGAAGGAACGTGCATGAGTTAAGCACCACAAGATGGTGGAAATACTCAAGAGTCGTCATAAGTAGATGAGTCCCAACATTTTTAGCGTCATCCGGCAACCAGTAGTAAAGAAAATGCTTGTTTTTCCCATTTTGCAAAAACGACCACACAAAAAAAAGTGAGCAAAATGTGATAGCCGAGAAAGGATAAATCAGGTAACACAAGTAGATCACGCAGTCGGGTGATTTAAGTCTTTGCAATGATAATACTTTTAATTTAATCGTCAATCGACTCACTTTCTTCTTTGCTATGCTTTGATTGGTAACAAGTGAGTTCTCCAGCCATTGGTGTGCTTGGTTGCGCTGTCGGAAGATCGACGTGGTGTAGAATTTATCTGTTATTAAACCATTGTTTTGACAGGAGTTGTGTGATTACTAATTTATTTTTGCAGGAATTGCACCAGATAATGAAAATACAATTGTACAATGAAAACGTACCTGTAAAGATTCTGTTAGTCGAAATGAGGACGTTCAAATATCTTGCAACGGAAGTGTTCTGAATTAAGATAGCAATTCTGAAAAACATTTCCGCCATGATCATAAGTGATATGAATATAAGAAATGGACGCAAAACCTCTGAGTTTGTTTCAATGCCGGACAACGCAAAAATAACTAATCTTGCCGTGTCAGCTGCTAAATAAAAGATGCAAAAAAGTTTGTAAACCCAGTTACAATTTACAGTCGCTTGGTAGCTTCCTCCGCACTTTGTCATCCGAATCGGGATTATTTTACTCCAATAAAATATATTCACGACGTACATTATCAGGTCCCACACTTCATCAGAAATCATTTTGGTCTTTTCAATACTGTGTTCTCTACTAAACCTGAGAATATCCAGCAAAATTGTTTTGACTTATACTTCAGGATACTTAATACCAACTGGGTTATGTAATTTATAAGTCAAAACTGATGAATGATTTGGGGACTTCAGAGTTAGAGGCGTAAATTCAGGTCAGCTATAGAAATGTAGAGTGTAGAAATGAAGGCTTGTTTGTGTATTGGACTCTGTTGTTAATAACTAATAACTAAGTGGGTTTTATGCTGTCTGTGCCAATACTTGGAATCAGTATTAAAGTGTTGATTGCGTCGAATTCAGAACATAATACTGAAGTGATAATTAAACATTCTGGTAATATCGGTTTAAACTAATGAAAACAGGTGAAGACGGTAGCTATTGATTTTATTCGACCACCCTCAGGCAGGGAAATATCATTTTATAACATATACCTAGGTAGATTTAATGTTTTCACGTTGTAAATATATGAAACATACGTAACAAAGCCTATATTTAATGTGTTTATTGAATTTCTGATATACATTTTAAACTAAACTATTACCTACTGAATTTACTTGAATTGGCATCTGATTTAAACCTTTCGGTACCATATTGTTATGAATTAAATGCGCAAAAAATGAGTATATGAATTCAAAGGAAAAAAGCGGCGAAAAGTTTATTTACAATTAATTGAAAATATGTATTTTTTGTTGATATCTTTAACGTTGTATATCAGAGTGGTAATATTAATCGGCCTAATGCAAAAGCAACATGCCGCTTGTAATGGCCTCGTTGTAAGCCCAACTCCATTTTAAGCCGGCAACTGCAGAAGTAAATGATACCTACCGCAGCTAAACCTTACACACTTAAATTGTCGAACAAGGAAGTGGCAGGAAACAGTGCATAACCTCTCCAGTCCATAACAGAAGAGGTAAAGCCGTCTATTTCATGAGTGTCGTTCACCTTAGGACTCATCCCACTTATGTTCCCACCCTAAGTAATTAAAAACGCCTATGACTAACTATCGGATGTTGATCGATATGCCTACTCTTAATTATAATTACGATTTAATTAATTTTCTTGGAATCAGTGCAACAAAAGTGAAATAAAATTTTCAAAAAATACTTCGCCGATCTTTTTTTAATTCCATAGAAATCTGGATCGTTTTGCTATAGCTTTTTAATATCAAAATCGTCATTCGATCGTCACTAAAAACGCGAAGTTTCCTAACATTAATTTACTACTTTAATTCGGTTAGTATGGATATACCACAATTTCCAACATTTACAGCCAGCGCTTCAGAATATTTTGATTTATCCCTAAAAGAATGGCCTACCAACAAATTAATGAAGAAACATGGACAGTTTTTATTTGTCCTGATGAAATTCATCTTCACGATGCGATATGCATCTACCAATTTATAAGCAAGCTCTACAGTATGACGAAATCTGAAGGAAATCAAAAATTTGAAGTTGCTAAACGCATGAGCTACAAAACAGTAAAAAGAGCAACGTAAGTTAAAATCGTGACGTAAATTTATGGTTGTTATTTACAGGAATGTGTGCAGTGTATTATAATAATTTTTAATGAAATCTTTAATATTGTAGATGCGTAAACGCATTTATGCGGTTCATAATGTGGAGCCAGTGAATAATGTAAACATTTATTTCTACGTAAAAACTGTACCTGAAAATGAATGCAATGTGGACGAAACTAACGTCATTGCTCTGGACTTCAATAATTAAGGAAGTCTATATACATCACTTCAGCTATAATCCGAAACACAATGATGCGGGTTCATTTCATCACCCTTCACAAATAAAAAGCCTATTGGTGATGCTCCGCCAAAGCCGTTCAGACTACAATACGGGATTAAACCACTCTTGGTTATACATCGGGAAGAAATTTACTTCTACGTCCTTGCATACTGACGACTATGACATGCCCCCAAAAAAACACAATGTTAAATGAAGGGAAAAAGTTGTGGATAATTGTGGACCCCGATTGCAACAATGTACTCATTCAAAAGCTCCGAGAATTCGCAGGTATACTAAATACTAATACTTTAAAATTACATCAAAATTAAAAATTTACAAAGCATGATAATTTAAATATAATGGATGCATCGCTCATAGGTTAAGATGACAAGTGTCCAACCAATTATCACGATGTTTAGTTGCTGGTCCCTCCGTCGATGCTAAAAGCATGGGGAGTTAAATTTTGGACTTGTATTAATAGCTAGCATGAAACAATTGTTCTGGGGTCAAATATATTTCATGAATGTATTAATGTGTCCATTAACGTCTCTACGTATTTCATGGATGAAAAAAGATGTTATATGAAAACTCCTTTATGTCCTGCTGCAAAGACATCGAACAACGCAACGATGGGACACGATGCAAATATAAACAGACGGTTTGCATCCAATAGTACACACAGGGGATATGAATGATGATGAGGGTGAAGACACATGATGAGCCACCTTCTCTTGTACGTATTATTACGCCTTCAAATTCTACTTTAGCTCAGGATTCAGAGCAACTGATCCGATACCAGTTTTGTCGAGGAAAAGACAGTAGGAACAATAGCGTCAATCCGCGGAAATTCAAATCATTTACTTTCGCGCCTTCCCCTCCCTGATATTTAAATTGCTCGCGCGCGTTTTAGCATGCAAACT
>JAQGAK010004185.1:0-12830 GCA_034696945.1 Lipothrix lubbocki
TGAAATCTGGCAACATTTCGAGGATTCGGTGGTCTCGGTGGCACCGAATGCCTCAGTGTATTTTACCAACACCCTATCTACTTGTCTGCTTGTCGGAAACGTCAACACTCTCGTCCACTAAACCGCCTACCTTGACTGATATCACAGTTTGAAGAGACAGTGAAGACTTTACTTTAACTTAAAATGCAAATTTCTTAGAGGTGAGCTGGCCCACTTAAGTGTGTTTGTGGAAGTACGACGTACATATTTAAAATGTACACGTACATTTAAATATGTGTATAAAGGTTTCATACTGTACGACTCGTGTTTGCCAACGATCAAGCGCTTTAATGAAAATTAGAAATTTAAGTTTCCCTGCACGTGTAATCCTGGATTCCTACACCGCGGTTTAAATATTAATTAATTTGCTTCTGCTGCCAGGTTTGCAGATATAAGTTGTAGAATTTTTGGACATGTTTTTAAAGTGGAACTACACTGGAAGTTTGAAAATTAGACTACAAAAATTGATTTTTGCTTTGTATAAAAATTGCAATTAAAAAAAGTTTACTTAAACTGAATCAATATGAACTAGCAAACACAAATGCTTAAAGCGTTAATACTAATTGTAAGTACTAAGGGCCAGCGGGAAATTAAAAATCATTACTCGGCATATCAGCACTTCATACCGCAATGCAAGATGAGATATCCACCATCAATTCAGCGCAGGATGGGATATCCTGCCGTTTTAATTGAATTAAAAACTGAAATCAGAGGGAGCGTTTGTATTGATAATTTCAACTGCGAGGCAATTGTACACTCGTGGAACGATGCCATACCTTTCATTTAACATATGATGGTAGACGGTGGGTGTACCAATTTACAGTTAGACGCACAAAGAGATAGCCCACTTTGCACCTCCATCGACGATATGCATGCTGTTGGAGGAAAAAGTATTGTATATATTATAAAAGTACTACTGGGTAGATTAAATGCTTAAATCACAAATTGACATTAAACTATTGCCCTTTACACGTGGAAACCTTCAGATTAGTAAGGTTGTTCATGCATTTGAATGATTTCCTCGTTTGTTCCTCCATCGTTAAAAATCAGATCCCTCGTTATATTTCCGCTTCCCGAAAGACAGATGTTTATGTTGCTAGTACAGACTTCCGACCTTTCTTGTAGCCTTGGAGTTTGTATAAAGCCCAAAAATATCGCCAATTAAAATGGTAAACTATCCATGTTTGTAAACGTTCCAGGAAATATACGCTACAGGTTCGCCATATTTTATGCGCTTTCCAAAATTTTATAAACTATTTACCGAACGCCATTTTGGACACCAAAAGGCACAAAAGTACATGCAGTAAAAAGAGATACACGTTGATTGATCACGCTTAACATTCCTGACCTATAGAACAGTCATTGATTTATTTTCACAAATGGACAAACTAATTATGAGAAGATTCAAACGTTTATTAAAAACCATTTAAGTTTTTAAATAACGAGCTTTCCTTTATTGCCGAACAAACTATGTGGGTTATGCCTTCAAAAAAGGAAAACCTGACAAATTTCATGTCATGATGGCAATTCGAATTATATCTATTGGACGGACAAACATACAGACGGAAAGACACGAGCCATAATAAAATAAACCATTACCAATTTATACGTTCAATGAAACTTTTGGCCGGAAAACCAAACACAATTACGCTAGAGGCCAGGAAATTTTTTAAAAGGTCACACAACTTTGCAGTAGATATAGATCTCATTTTATTTATCTTTGAACTATTTCGCTCCAACTTTTGAGGAAGATTGCCGAAATATTTTGATTGTTATTGTACAATAACTTTACGAGTCAAAATGGCAAAATTTTCTACTGTTTTGTATACTGTTGTAATCGTGTGCTCCATTGCAACCATCGCATTGGCAAGAGGTAAGACTATAGTTTTTGCATTTTATTCATCAAAATACATTTTGAACGAATTATATACACTTAACTTTTGCCATAAGAAAATTGCTTTGATTTTTGCTGATAAGTCAACAAAATTAATTTTTTTAAAGGAATTCTCTGATAGAGAGAACACGTATGTATATTACAATATGTGCTATGCGGATTGAAGGAATTTTTTAAAGAGATATCTTTTAACGAGTTCTCTTATAGCGTGTTTTATCTTAGCGACGTCTCTTATAGCGAGTTTTATTTGAGCGATATCTTTTATAGCGAGAGTCCGGTGTATAAGAAATACAGTTGTTGTAAGATAAATATATAAATTCGTGCATGTGTAACCTCATGATTATTTACACAAAAATTGGTAAACTTATTAAGCATGGTTGCCATCTTAGACACTCGATATAGTTCCGCACACATGCGCAGTGCAAGGAGTCCTGACACAAAACAAACCTTTATCAATCACCAGGGTGCTGATGATGAGGACAATGCGGCCGGAAATTCACAAGGTTCGACACATGCGCAGCCAGGACGCCCTTCGGCCCCAGCAAGACCAACCCAACCTGAGAGACCAACTCCACCTCCACGACCTGGACAACCCGGAAAACCAGCTACTGAAGCCCCTGCTACAACTCCAGCACCTGCTACACCATGCCCCAATGCAACCGCTACACCACAAGCACCTCCTCTTACAACAACAACAGTCCCACCTCCTCCTCCTACAACAACGACGACTAAACCTCCTACTACAACGACGACTAAACCTCCTACTACTACAACGACGACTAAACCTCCTACTACAACAACAACGGCTGTTGCAACAACTACTACAACACCCTGCCCTACTGCACCACCCACTACAACAACAACTACTGCACCTCCTCCTACGACGACGACCACTATAGCTCCTCCTCCTACAACAACGACCACTATGGCTCCAGTTACTATATCAACATTGCCTCCTGACGAATTTGTGTGCCCCCCAAGGCAAGTGTTGTAGTTGTTCAGTAAAATATTCTTAAGATTATTACTAATAGATGCCTTGCAAATGTATTAATATCTCAATTTTGAAATATTTTTAATAAGTAAATGTATACTTCAACTTTGATGAAGCTCAGTGTTACCAGTCAAATTAGATTATACGCACCGTTGATTACCCTGTGCATATAATTTGATTCAACAATGATAAGGAATTAAATGAAACTGTAGTGAACTAATCTATATATTCAATTACATATGCCTAAACACTGCATTAGGTATAAATCAGGAACAGGCAGGGTTGTCTTACGTTAGTTTGATTGAAAACAGAGACTAAATATCGTTTATTAATAATTACAATAGCTGGTGTAACGTTGAGCAGTGAATTTTACAAGTTTTAATAAAATGTTGAACTTGTCGACGGACTACCATTATTTGATTTGTAGTTGTCATGGTTATTTGTAAAACGAATGACTTAAAATTTCAATTATTATTCCCATAACACTAATCTACATGCTTGTCGTTTAATTTTACAAAAGAATCTTGGCAGGTTAAATTAATTCTTCCGTATTTACTCAAAATTATTTTAAAACTGAAGAAGTTTCTACAGTATGAAAAGAGATATGGCCAGAAATATACCCATATAAAATACCTTGTGCTTAAATAAATCCCATTTTTCTTATTTGCATGGGAGTAACCAATACTTCTGGGTCTGGTTTCGTGTTGGCTTCAACAGTTCTACGCAACTATCACGATATAAATTAGTTTTAACTAAATACTGACGTCAGCATTGTTTTTACTCAGTCGTCCTTAAAATAGTAAGGCTGATTGCATTCAGCTGTGCAACTAACATCTGTTCTCTGAGGTCTTAAAAAATAAAACGTTGTGTATTTTTTACAATGTTGAACAATTGCATTGGTTCATTGATAATTGACGACTATAAACAACAAATGTACAAAAATGGGGTTTTTCCCCACAAAAATTGTGTGCGACGTGAAAAACTAATTTCACAAAATTTCTATGCCACTGAATTCATAACTACCAAAGCAAAACACAGAGACTGAGAGAAAATGAATTAAAATCGTTCTTTATTTTGTTTAAATTAAAGTCGAAACCATCTCCAGTCACTAACAAATTTACCTTTCCGCAAATAGGTTTAATTATTATTATACCACGACGTGGTGACACTGAATATTATTATTCAAAATAAATTTTTTTATTATAGAAGACGCTATGAATATAACTTTAAATGTTTGATTTAAAATTCCGGCAAGTATTTGTTGTCTGGATTTTGTTTTGATAAAGTTCCCACTCAATTGTAAATCCATTGCCGGAAACTTTACGATCCGATGAAAAGATATAAAGAACGGGGAAGGGTGTGATAATCGTTGAGTTTTTAACAGTTCCGGACAACTTCCCGGAGAACCTTAAATGTTTAAATATCAGAAGTGTGTCAATGTAGTAACTTATGTGTAATTTGTAAATTTAGTAACTTTGTAAAATCAGAACCTCATTCTAATTGTTAGTTAAACTTACGTCCCAATTTTCACGAAATACGGTTCATTAATCGTCAAGTAAGATAGGAGTATATACGCAACTACAAAATCATGGTTACTTTCAACGTCCAAATTTGTCAACTTGTACTCGTAAAACCTCCTCGGTGTTTGTGGTGGTGGATGTAAAACAATGCTCGTATGTTCGTCGGTTCCATACTGCTCCTCTCCTTTTATGTTTGGGTATGACAAACTGCCGCCGTCTTGATTTACCATAAATGCGCGTTTACCAGTAGCACCGTATCCCGTGGAAGTTGCTATTAAAATAATGAAACCATTGCCGTTGGAGTAATAGTCGGAAGAGAAGGCAATGGTTAACATGGACGCGTTGAAAGTTATGGTATCGTCAATATTCGGACTGTAAGAGAATAACTTAAAGTAATTTAATTTGGTACATAACACTAAATTTGCTTAGTTAGTTGTTAATTGAAAATGGGAATAAAGAAATAATTTAATAAATTCTCGTGATCGTGAGAATTCTAATATTACATGCTTTGACTATTGAGTTCCAAATTGTCGTATGTATACACAACCAGACCATCGCCAAGGCCCATTGTTCCAAACGTAAAGCGCAGAGTGATGGACGTGATGGAATCATCGCCCAACAATGTCCACACGCAGAATTCATCATCCGTGTAATTTGTATCATGTTTGTAAGCAATCCTTTGCGCATATTCTACTTCTTGCCAAATGACTGGGATAACACCTCCACATTCTGCAAAATTTCCGGATACACTGAACTCTCGCTATAAGAGAACGCTATAAATCACCAAAGTCTGTCTCTTATATAGGAATTCTCTTATAGAGAGAGCTAGTAAGCATATAACTTTGTGTGATATCTGGGCATAAAGGGTTTCTTACAGAGAGAATTCTCTTATATGGAGATCTCTTATAGCGAGAGTCCGGTGTATTGTCAGAGTAAGGGGTCGGATAATCTGAGTATTTATTTCTCGATTTTATTTATCTGTACATCTAATAATCGTGGCTTACCAGTGTAAACCGGCTGATTTACGGCCTTCGTCTCCTGGTGACTCTGGAACGTTTCGGCATTAATCGCTGTAATGGTAAATATGTAATAATTAAAAAAATATTTAAAAAATTATATACATGTACTTGGAAACTACGAATATTTACCTTTGATAGAGCAATAAATTACACAAATTGCCGCGAGACAAATTCTAATAAAATTCGTGAACTTAATCATTTTGCACGACTATAGCTTATATAAGATGCAACTTACGATTAGTTTTAGTTAGGTACAACTGTAGCATTTTATAGAGAAATATTGTCAAATTTAATCTGATACGTCTTCTGCTCAACGACAATCAATCAAACAACTGATTAATCCCAATTGATAGGTTTGATAATTTTAAATCCTTCTAGCTCATGCAAACAGATGGAAAGAAAAATAACATAATAATTTATTTTAAAATCGCGTTTGAAGCGCTGTTATCAAGCAGGCAATCTACGATGGAGGTATGAAATGGGCTATCTTCATATGTGCATCTCTAGCCGCAAAGTGAGATATCCACCATCATTTTAAGTGCAAGGTATCGGATAACTCTATTATAATTTATAGGGCTGGGAAATCGCGAAAAACACGATAAAATTAAAAATTTATAATAGAGTATTCCCAGCTGGGTAAATTGTTTTATTGGACATCCGAACATCCTAAAGCCACAAAAATTAAATTTGAAAATCGCGAAAAACGCGAAATGCGCGAAAAATAGTGTAAAAACGCGAAATACTGCGAAATATACAAAAGTTTTACGAAATACCGCGAAATTTGAACTCGAACAACTTTTTTTGGAATTTATTGCACCAAATCGTCAATTTTAGTTTGAAAAATAAATTCCAAAATTATTTGTATCTACTTTTGGCATTAGAAACTGCTGAAAATGGTGAAAATGATGGTAAAAACCGCAAAAATAAGCCAGAATAAACAAAAAATTAAGAAACTGTGTATAAAAATCGCGAAATACCGCGAAATTTCGTCATCAATTTTGCGAAATACCACGAAAAATTGACTGCAATTTTGCAAAATTTTAAGGGCTAAAAACGCGAAATGGTCCCAGACCTAGGAATTATATTGTTAAAAATGAATCAACTCGATCAGCTATATTAGTAAATGGGATTAATAAACAAATTAATAACGTCGCAATCAACCGCAGTCAAATAATTCTAAAAGTAATTTTTTAAAATAATTGAAGCATGTCCAAAAGTAATAATTAGATAATACAAATATGTCATGAGTGCAAATTGAACTCACCTGGTCAATAAGAATGGCGAAAACGAAAACAACAAGACACACGTGGACAAAAGACATTGTAACATATTTTTGATTTGATTTAAATGAAACCTTAGAATTTCTCCAAATTTTCATTTGCAGTAAGAAGGTTAAAGGTTATGATATTCTTCAAACATACTGTTTGATAGCAGTTTCATGTCGTATTGGATCTTTTATATGCGAAAAACGAATGACGCATGGATATAATTGTTGTGTACATACATGTTGTGCATTATATAAAAGTTTATTTATCGTATAGGTTGTTGTTTCAAAATTGTATATACATACATATAGGGAATATCCGCTTGGGAAGGAAGTGGTATATTAATGCTTGACTACACGAAGGTTCGGTTTGTCTAATAAATCTGGACAACATTACGCAAATGGGCTAATTTTGATTGTCAAAACTGATGGCTAGATATGGAACGACTGTATTTATTGTCACTGCGTCCCGTACTTGAGAGTAGTCCATACAGGTCTGCAAGCTCTTACAAAATTTGTTATTTACACGGATTTTTTAGTTTGCGTCAATAGAATTTTATCATTTTATTATTTCAAATTAGATTCATGGAAAATTTTGATATGTATGTATATGGAAAAAAATATGTAGAATAAATAAAATAGAATAAAAAAATTGATTTAATTCGAGCCCCAAGACACCACTAAACTTAGTCTGTTTTAAAGGTGTTATCTAAGGGTTCAATGCATATAAATAAAGTGGTCAGTGGTTTTAACGGCCCTCTTTGTAAGAGTATACTTCCAATAACATCGTCAACTTTTATGCTGTCGAACCAAATTAAAATTAGATTTTGCCCACATAAGAGCATTTGTTTATAACGCTCAAGTTCGCCGACTTTAGCGGTTGCCGTATTAATGTTTCTATAGTAAATACACTGAACTCTCGCTATAAAAGAACGGTATAGGTAAACCACCAAAATCACTCTTATATAAAAATTCTCTTATAGAGAGCTCGTATCCATTAAACTATGTATGATATGTGGGCCCAAAGGATCTCTTACAGAGAGAGTTCTCTTATATGAATATCTCTTATAGCGAGTGTCCGGTCTATGTATAAATGGACTCTGGATAGAACTCGGGTACATCGGAGTATAAACCCATATATTTTATTTATTTTCATATATGTCGTACTGCCAAACGATGTCTTTAAGAACGAGTTGCCTAATACACCGGACTCTCGCTATAAGAGATCTCCATATAAGAGAACGCTCTCTGTAAGAGATTCATTGGACCCAGATATCATACACTGAACTCTCGCTATAAGGGAACGTTATAAATCACCGAAATCACTTATATAGAAATTCTCTTATAGAGAGAGCTAGTATGTATGCATATAGCTATGCATGACATGTGTGCTCAAACTATCTCTTACAGAGAGAGTTCTCTTATATGGAGATCTGTTATAGCGAGAGTCCGGTGTACAAAGTTATAATAATGATTTATTACGATCGATTTAGCAGAAGCCCTTACAATCGGTGTACATAATATATGCATACTAGCTCTTTCTATAAGAGAATGCCTATATAAGAGATCGATTTTGGTGATTTATAGTGTTCTTTTATAGCGAGAGTTAAATGTACATATGGAGATCTTATATGAAAAAGAGAGAGGATTAAAGCTACAAGTTATATACATAAGAGCTGTCTATAAAGGAAATACAATGAACTCTCTCACGTGTGTCAGCGTTCTCAGGCTGCACTTGGAGAACACTGCCTAATGTTGTTGTGCATACTCCGTTGTGATTGTGAGTAAAATTTTGATGCGTAACGTTCTATTGAATCTATTGTTGCGTATCTTAATTTTTTATGTACATACATAAAATCAGAGTAAGAAGCATGCCCTCATAGCAAGTTTTTTACTGTTCAAGAGATGTTGAATGTGATCTGTGAAGGAGAAAGCAAGTGGAATAAATGGGTTCGCGAGGGAAATTTGAATTCCGAAAGAAACTGGATGATTTGGGGGTTTTTTCCGTGTGAGCGAATGTTAAAACGTTTTAAATACGTTCACCATTTATTTTACTTTGCAATTGTAAGCTACAAATACTATAAAGCTTAAAGTTAGATACGTTATTTCTTTTGTTGATCACAACCTCATACTCATCGTCAGTATATAGCAAGACATCTATAAGAAGATTACTGCCAGCTGAAACCTGACATTCCCAATATTACAACGGGTTCACAACATCACAACCCATATTGTTCGTCTAAGGTCTAGAAATTCTCCCTATTGTATATATCTCTAAATTATCATCATAGACTTGGATTAAAATTCAGCAGGTAATTTTTAATTTTATCACAATTTGTATAGGTAATCTCGATTACAATAATTAAATTTGTCAAGCCTATCAGCGGGAGGTGTTGGGATCATTTCGCGTTTATTCCCTTCAAAATTTTGCAAGAATCTCTCAAATTTTCGTGTTTTACGCTCAAATTTCTCCTTAACTTTCATCTTAATTCAAAATTTCTAATTATGAATATATTATGTATTTTTACGCCACCATCCTTCTTATAATTCGGGATTATGAATATAAATATACATATATTTAACTGCGTAATTATTATTTTTATTTCAGAAATGAGTGTCCATGTTATTACTTCCGAAAATCAAATCAAACAAAGTAATGGGCGAGTTGGAAACCCACATCCTAATAATGACGATAATGGAGGTAATCTCTGCTGTTGCTGCTTCAATGACACACCTGCCCCACGGGTAAACAATCCAAATGCCCGTCCGCGAGCCGGAAATTTAGGATCGACGAACTATCCCCCAACTGGAGAGTTCGTTTTGGTCAATAGCTCTGGTTGGAGTGGAGGGGGCCATGGCTATAGCGGAGGCCATGGCTATAGCGGAGGCAGTCATAGCAAAAGCAGTTGGGGCGGAGGAGGAGTTTATGGAGGAGGATGCGACTCCGGCGGTGATGGAGGAGGATGTGATGGCGGTGGCGGTGATGGAGGAGGATGCGACTAGATCCGACTCTTTTTGTGGTGGAGGCAATGGCGATTGCGATTAAGTATTAAAAATAAATTACATTTGGTTTAAGTTTGCATTTTTGATGAAATTAATTTGTACGAAATTGTAATAAATATCTATAGACAAAACATTCAATAAAGACAATCTATAAAAACATCAACAAACATTATATAAAAACAAATATACATTCTTGACTTTAATATTTTATTTCCAATAATTATTTCATGGTTGAAAATGTAAAAATTAGTCCAGTGCAGAATGCATTTAATACTCCAACAAATTTTCTACGAAATCTGATCAAATTTCAATGCGTAACTTTGTCTTCATATGTCTCGATTTTTGTTTCATTGTGTATTTGGTAAAATATTCAGCGTAACTTTTTATTTTGAGGAGGTCGTCTATAAATCTCAAGTATGATTTTGGTGCCGTTGAGCCAGTATAAGAACGAATAAATGATTCCTCCAGCCACGCAAATAATAAGCAAGCAATGAAAGGTCCCATTTTTGCACCCATCGGAACATCTTTAATTTGCCTATAATACGTTGAAATATTCTCAAAGTTTGTACGTTCTAGAACCATATTTAGGAATTCAATGATGGTGTGTGTTGCTACGTAACGGTTATTTATATCTACATACAAAAGTTTGTTTACCGTGAGTTGTTGTTTCAAAATGTGATAGAAAATATCTTTTTTTCCTTATTTGTATAATTATTTATTCAAATACGAAACGTCTGCACGGTTAAATATTAATAAGTTGTATTCGTTATTCGTTCTCAGGAACATGATGATGATGAAGATTATGTCTTCGGTGGAGATGGAAAGTTCGCCACTTTGGGTTGTAATATATAAATTATGCAAACCACTCTTGCATATCCTGATCACCATAATAATTATAAAAGTGCAAAAGTTTCTCTCGGGTTCTTGTAAATTCATATTCCATGCTTTTTGTGCATCTTCAATAAAGGTTCTATACCCATACATGAGTATCACAATTTAAAAAATGTTTAGTCAAATTTTTCTAACGCCGCTTGCAGGGCAAACAATACAATATGTATTTACTCATCGTAATATTGAATGTAATGTTGCATAGCGTCGGCTAAACATGAAAAGGTGCTATAATTGTTTTTAAACCATTACGTTATGAAAATTTTAGCACCTTTTCATGTTTGACCGACGATATCTTCCTTCCCACATGATTCTACGAAAGATGACCTTGTAGCTAGTTTTTGCTCCTCTATTTAATACAATATGTAAACTCTTCATGAGAAAAAGAGGGAAATAATTTGGAACACAAGTTCTATTTGAATTCCAAAGAAAACTGAATAATTCGGGGATTTTTGCCTTTAGTGAGTCATTGTTAAAACGTTTCAAATACGTCCACAATTCCCATAACAATCTCATAACATATGGGCATGACATATATAAATACAATATTACCCTCAACTTTACGCATTCATTCCGATTGTTGATACATCTTCACAACACTTTGTTCTTCTATAAAGACTTCCTCAGTTTTGAGCATAAAATTTTCCAGTTATCATCATTGGTTTCGATTGAAATTTGGTGAGCAATTTTCAATTTTATCAATCAGTCAATCTTCATTACCTTTGTATTAGTTTTCTCTAGTGTATCTTCTAAGTCAATCAGCAGGCCTGGAATTATTCCGCGTTTTTTCACCTCAAAAGTTTGAAAACATTTGTCACATTTTTGTGCTTTTGTGCAAATTTTGCATTACCTTTGGTTAAGGATGAGATCGGTTCGGATAAAACGCAAATCCGAACCGAAATTTCCGGTTAATATTTTGTCAACAACGGAAACGAACAGAAATTTTCGGATATAATTTTTTGCTTATCCTTAACCGAACCGAAATAACTCGGTTCGGATAAATTTTGTAACCTAACCGTGCGTCGGTTATCCGATTATCCGATTTTTATCTAAATATTTCTAATTTGCACGAAATTCATTATTCTACAGCTCGGTAACTAATCCGCGATTGATAATCATAATTTTGACATTAGCTGTTATTTTATATTTAGTTATATTTTAGGTAAAAAAACCATATCAATTTGGCAATACATACATGGACGCTGAGAGCATGACGCTTTCTGAGTCGATTCTGTGGGATTTTAATGTGACTTTAAGTAAATTAATTTTTTCCACTCGATTGTATTCAGTAACTTCAGCGCTATGCAGTAAGGTTTGAACTTCAAATTTTAAAAGAACCCCACAAATATCAAAAACTAATAGTTTGCACCTAAAAAGACCCTTCTATGCAAAAAATAGAAATAACTCCATGTATTTAAATGGGAGCCCTGAAGGTCTTTCAGAAGGCTTCTGGGGAATCCAAGATTGTGAAAAAACTACTCGACCGATTTTCACAATCAAGGATTCAAATGAAAGGAAATGAATTCTCCTTGGCATGATTTAAGGTTTTTGAAAATTTCGCATTTCTTCATAGTGAAATGTGGGTTTTAGTACCCAAAATTACGTTTTTCAGCTATAGAAGCCAAAATAGCGACCAAACACAAACGACATATTTGTTTTCGAAATCAGCATAAAAAGTTACTTTGGAATCACTAATCAAAGAATTTTTGCAATGCATACAGCTTGCATGCCAAAATTGGGAAGGTCCTCAAATGTGAACCCCTCAAAAGCTAATTTTTCATAGGTCCCTTATTCTTTCAAACAAATATTATAATCGGATTCTACGCGTCATTCCCGTCATTTTGAGTATAATGTTGACGTAGTTGGGATCGAAATTGGCTTCGCGGTAATCAATGCGGTTAAAAGTAAATGGTGGTTGAAGTCTCTTATTGTTATTAAACAAATACGCCCTTCAGACTCGGGGAAATCATTGAAACGAAGCGGGCTGTTGGGATCATTTCGCGTTTATTCCCTTCAAAATTTTGCAAAAATCTCTCAAATTTTAGTGTTTTACGTTCAAATTTCTCCTTAACTTTCATCTTAATTCAAAATTTCTAATTATAATGAATAATTTGACACTATTCTTTTGTATATTTAAAAACCTATGTTTTTATACGAGAAAGTAGAAACAAATGTACAAGTAATTTTGCGAACATCTTTTGCAGCTTCTTGC
>JAQGAK010004186.1:0-12829 GCA_034696945.1 Lipothrix lubbocki
TCACAACAATCATCCATTAACGCCAATCAAGAAGAAATCAATTTTACAGATGGATGGAGAAGAATTAATGAAGAAATTATTTGTAAAGCTTCGATTATCTATGTACTATTATGCACTTTTATTGATACTAACGAATAAAGTTCTATGTCGCTCATGTAGCATGTAGCATTGCGATGAAACATATGCGGTAGAAGCTGAAACTACTGAAATATTTTCTTTTGCGAATCCCTGTTTCAGATTACGTATTTCCCTCTCCCATTCATGTAACCATTTTAAATTATATTTTCTATTATTACTACACGCATGACTTAGCAGCAGTTGTCCAGCAGCAGCGGGATTTTGCTTGCCATGCGTTATACTGATGACAATGTAAACAATGGGCCATGCTTTTGAACGACATACAAAGTATTGCATTGGAATATTTGTAAAATATCTTGTAACTGTAGTCGTTTTTGCATTTTCTAAACTCTGCAGATAGTTATAATTGCCTCTCCAACGGCGACATAATGGTGGGTGTTGTTGAAAGGATTATTGTACAAACTAATAAGCGATTCCCCATAGCGATACTTTACTTTGGAAACGCAGACTGCATGGCAGTAATTAGTAACATATTTCTTAGTATTTGTTGCTTAGGTAATTAGACTCTTTGCTCTGCTCGCCCGCCCGGACAAGCATGCAGCCAAAGGTTTTAAGACTACGGAGAATTAGAATTTCCCTTGGGTTTAAACAATACATACGTAGAATGCATTCGTAATGTTATTGTAATGTAGGTACTTATTTAATACTCACACGACCCACAGCTCTATGACTTACGTATGAGAAAATATAGTTAGTGGGGTAAGTTTAATCCCAAAGCATAAGTCATCTTGTCTGTGGTTTATTTTCTTAATGTAGTATTATTTGCTGACTCAACGCTTTCGGAGGAGCGAGAATATACGACAGAGTGAGAGAGAGGCACCCATAACCTTTGGGTTAGTCAGAAGAAGTTTAGGTAGAATAAGTGTAGATTTATAGAATGATACATACAGAGTAATTATGTATGTACATTCTATTATATTACATAAATACATAATTAAATATGCATATGTACAACAACAAGCTTAACTACAATCTAGACAAGAGGAAAGTCACATTTAGTCCTCATTGTAGAAATACAGCCTTGTGAGTCTTCAGCTTGGATTGAGCTTATTCCTTAAGCTAATGTAAACCAATGTGATGCAGCGTAATTTGTTTGGAGAACCCGGGGAGGGTGAGAATCTTCCCTTGCTATGCCCTTTCCCAATAAGCATAACCATCATAGTCAAAGGAGGACAAATGCTTAAAGCATTGCAATTATATGTGTGTACAGCTTTCCCAATAAGCTAAGCTGAAGATGTTCAAACAGGGAAAAGAGTGTAGAGGGACGATTTTCGGAACCAAGGGAAGGTTCAGAGGAGTAAAGTGAGAATTCGGGAAGATTGAGAATATACGTAGGGAAGATGCAATACGTGCAAGGGAGGATGCAATAAGTAAAACGGAAGAATCAAGTTCAGAATAAAGGGAAGATTCAAGTTCAGAGTAAGAGAAAGGTTGAGTTGAGAGTAACAGGAAGATCCGGACTAACAGAAACTATCTATATGTATGTGAGGTTTGAAATGAAGAAGTAGAAGTGAAAGCTTTGAGCAGGGAAAAGGTGTTACATGCTTCACGCCTGGTGTTAATGAAGGAATTAATCCTCGAGGAAATCTCTTCCCTTTTGTTTTTCCACTTTGTCGACTTTTGTTATTTAGGGAGATTGCATTTACGGTTGACGGCACTCATGCTATTTTCTCATTTGATTCATCGCTCCTTTCTCTCTTGGCTTCTTCACGGCATATCATCCCCATGAAAGAGCAACAGCAGCACATCCAGCATTTCTAGGAAGTCTTCTCCGTCTATTGCAGGTCTTCATACATAAGAGCTGAGTTACTATCCAATCCATATGTACACATTCCTCATCAGATCCACGAGCACTACTTCTCCCTGTTGATGGGCAAAGTCGAAGCCGAAGTCTGTTGCCTATACATATTTGCAATCTTCGTGTCCTCTTTCCACTGCTGCTGTCTTGTCATACAGACTTCCTGGAACCCACAAATACTTACTTTTGAGGCAGCAACGGTGGCAAGACATTCCGGAGGAAATTATAAACACTGATGAGGTCAGACGGACTTGTCGTCTTTACTCTCTTTCCTCTCTATTTCCCCCGCATACCCGACTTTCCCGCGGATGTTGTGTGCTCCCGCTTCAGCTTCCCCGCAAGGAAACCTTTAATACGACAAGTTTTCTAATATAAGTTTGACAACAAATTCAGCACTACGACAAACTATCTACATATATGTAATATTGCATCATATAAACATACACTTTTAGCCGTTATGGTAGCTTGAGGGAAAACAGCTTACACATACATAGAGCACGACTGTTGTGGAGTACGCAGATAGTGATAATAACAATAATAATGATAATAGGGGAAATTGTTTTTCAGGCAACTATATAACGACGACATTAGTGGATCGGCAAGTTTTGCAGAGTGGCAACATTTTTCGGGGTCAGAAGAGCTTGAAATTGCTTCTCCAAAAGATGGATTAGATTAGTGTGTTAACTATTTGATGTTCTACATGTGTGCTGGGCTATCATGTCAACATGTTCGTTGTAGCTTCACATGTTTAACTATACATAGATTCATATAATTGTACGGGTTTAATAGCAGTACAGCAATAAACTTAACGTGCGTTTCGCTTAATAGATTCTTGCTTACATTTTCAACCCCTTGGAAGAGCGAAAATATTAGCCGTATCTATTAGCAAGTACTAAATGATCCTTACTTCAAACAACCAATTAGAAATAATATCGCTTAATTAATGTTGATGTAAGCAAAGCGAATACATATAACGTATTCTTAGGAATTGACAATACCTATTATGGATATCTCAGGAAATGGAAATATTTGGACTTATTGCATTAGATATTGCATCCCTTTTGTGTTCAGCCAGCAAGTGTTTTGTTATAAATTATTGTTGTTATGAATATTTCGTAAATAGAATAACCAAACATCAAAGTCATTATATTATTGCATTCATTGTAGCTTTCTGGATATCTGAAATAAAGTATTTCAGTCTTGTACGGATTAAATCTTGCCACATTATATAAATATAATATTTAAATTTTAAATCCATCTTATCGAATAAACTACTATGAAGTATAAATACAAGAATATTTGTAACTTTGTTGCTTTGTGGTCAATGCTGATACTGGTAGGTCAACCTTAAGTTTACTATTCTGCATTTATATTAAAAACAATAATGCTATTAGCATAAATTTTTTTAGTATACTTACAATTAGGTATTGCTAAAAATTATGAATACAAGTTTAATTTATTATATGTATAATGACATGAAGCACATAACCTTTAAATTAATTATTTAGCTGGATGTAGCTGCCGAAATTAAGATTCTACCACCAAAATGTCAAAATGCAGAAATGAATCCTGCAGTGACGCTTGCAGAATTGAGCAACTGCTTACAAGCAGCTCCACCTGGCTCTCCAGAGACTGTAACCTTAGGCTTACCTAATTATAAATATTAAATATATATATAGTAAATTTTACTTATTTATTTAAAAATGTTGATTTAAAATATCATATGAGCATCTGTCCAAATAATTTTTATTGAATTGTGAAACTGGAAGGACATCTCAATGACCTAAAAAATTAATGCTTTGTCCCAATTTGTACGCTTTCTTCGAAAGCTACTGATGAAGGGGTCGCTCTGGGGATAACGTCGCAATCGATGGGAATTGGGGTTGTAACAATGTTTTACAATTACAATTCAGAGATACGCATTATATGAATAAAACCAGTAGAACTCCGCGCGCTTCGCGCGCGTCGCTCTCTATTTGACCTGAAACCCCCTGCGTTTCTTACGTTACGGAATGACACCAACTTTATAGTAGTATGATTATTATTACTGTTATCCTGTCAAGTGCAAATGATTGTTCAATTTTTATTTGTACTCACTATGATTAAACTTTCCACAGTATCTATATCTGGATGCGGATCAGTCAGAAAATAATATTGTCCCTTGTTATTATTGTTTTATCCTATAGCCGAAATGAATTATGGTTATTGAAGAAGCAAACTGAATTTTTAATGTAATAATGCAGTTGTACGGAACCAATATGTACTCCTTATCAATTTTACATTATATTACATCCATTGAATGTGGTTTATATTGTAGTATTATTAGAACCTCCATTGTCTTTTAGGTTTATGTATAACATAATAAAGATTATCATCACTGCAAAACTTTGAATATCAAATAATTGTAAACAATATTGTAGATTTTTAACTGGAAGAGCCTTCTGAATGGCATTTTTTGTATTTGGTATTATCATTCTCACTAATCACGTCAATTTCTGGAGAGCTGATTAACATTATTACACATTAATTGAATATTTATGCTCGTTTTTCGTACGTAAATACACATGTACACGTTATTAACAATATTAACGATTCCTTCATACTCATAATTAAAAAATAATAATTAAATTAGGCGTTTGTTATGTAAGTCTTGAAATCCAGGTCCTCATCATTGTCCTCTTCCTCCTTCATAATCTTCTCCGTGTAGGACATTTCTTGGGCGGCTTGCGTTTGTCGAGCTAGGACTTCCAACTCTTGATGTCTCTTTTGCCAGTAGGGTTCGTACAATAATCCGAATTTCTCCGCATTGGCCTTATCTCCTTTAGTGACTCCGATGAAGTCCAAGTGTTTCAGGTTCGGTAAATAGTAAAGTATGCATGGACGGTAGCCATCTTCTTCTTCGATGGGATTGCCCTGGCGCAAATATAACAAATTAGGTACCCTACGCCCTACATTCTGGATAATGTTGTATTTATTGCAGCATTAATTTTTGTATTAATTTTGTAATAATTTTTGTATTAATTTTTGTACTTATTTTGTAATAATTTTTGTATTAATTTTTGTACTTATTTTGTAATAATTTATGTATTTATTTTGTAATAGTTTATGTATTAATTTTTGTATTTATTTTGTAATAATTTATATAAATACACAATAATTTTTGTATTTATTTTCCCATTACTTCCGTCTTAATTTTTGTATTTTTTTTCTTTACTTCCGTCTTAATTTTTGTATTTATTTTTTCATTGTATTGTATTGTATTTATTTTTGTATTAATTTTTGCATTAGTTTGTGAATTTTTTCCTTACATGTAAAGTCAGCGTATTAAGCATGGGAAGACCTTGCAATTTCGGTATCTCCGTCATGTCCGCTATCGAGTTACCATGCAGGTAAAGTATCTTCAGGTTTGGGAGTTGCGCAATTGTATCTTCATCCAATGCATTTATTTGGTTAAAGGACAGGTCAATCCAGCAAAGTCCCATGGGACCACCATCCAGGATCTTGTACAGAACGGAGATCAGGCCGTCAATGCTCTCCAAAAGATTGTAGCTCATGCGAACGCTCGATGTTTTGTAGCGATCATCTTCCGTCTTTTCCGGGAACTTGTAGTTTCGCTTGGTGTTCGGGGACTCTCCGGTTGTCGTTATTTCTTCAATGGTGGACAGTAGGCAGAAAGAGAAGTCAATCGGCGGAGCATCCGGGTAGAGAAAGGCATTCATGCCGCCGGATTTGTCCCCTGCGCGCCCTAACCGATGTTGATCTCCAATGATGAGAAATCCCATCCGACGCTCCCCATGGGCTCGATAAGGAATTTCGTCCGGCTCGTCGTCCTCATCCCTCTGAAGCTTATTCTTATTAGCATTATTAGAGTTCCCACTACTCTCCCCCTTCTTATTTTTCTTATCCCGCCTGGCACAGCAATGTTTCCTAGAGTCATCATCATCCGTCTGATCGGACTGCCGGCCAAATCCTCGATTGCGCCGAGCGCCGTCCCTCGTCGTCTCGTTCGTCGCGTCCAGCAGAACTTGCGGGATCTTCGGACGCTCCACCTCGAAGAACTTGATATCATTTAGATTTTTCACCATTTTTAATCGATTTTTCTGATTATTTTTTCCTCCTTTTATATCTTTGTGTGAACAGAACTTTTTATGATTATTCTGGAATTTTTTGTGATTATCGCGGAATTTTTTTAATGATTATTCTTGACTTTTTGTGATTATTTTATAATTTTTTGGCGATTGTTCTGGATTTTTAAATATTTTTTTATTCTTGAGAATTGATTTGTTGTTTTCTTTCTATAGAGAGAATTTCTCATGTACGTATCTCTATAGATGTTCAGTAGAATTTTTTGCTCGAAAGATTTGTCTTGTCTCACTATTTTTGTAATCTCTCCCCTGGCAATTCGTATGGGTGTTTTCGGAGACTTGAAGTAATTCCTTTTTTTTTTGATTTGATTTGCCTACGTCAGGTCAGAAGTACTTTTTTCAATGTGTTTTCTCCATAGGAATGAGAATCAAAAATGTGGTGAAAGCTACTAGCGTGGTCAGGTTTCGTTTCTCTGTTGTGCCTCAGTGCTTGTAGGTTGGCTGCCCGTTCCGTCAACACTACAGCTGACCTTCGATCATCATCATTTCCTGTGGGAATTGGGAAGGGATGTATATTGTTATTAAAGCAAAAGGTAGCAAAAGAACAAAAAGTAACAAGGAGAGTAGACAATTTTCTCATTTCGTCGGGCAGTCGGTCGGGCTTTTCCTATTCCTTTTTTATTATATTGCATGCGGGAGATTAGCCATGCCAAGTAAAGGAGTCTCTTTAAGGCACTTATTAACAAATTCTAGGGTTTCCTAGCTCATAAATAAGTTGGTTTACAAAAAATTGTATTTTTTAATATAACATATTTCATAAATTATATTTCCAAAATATAGTCAGTAATTTCAGACTTTTGCTGAAAGTGTAGAACGGAAATATTTTTTCAGACCTCGAAATCATCAAAAACTAATAGTTTGCACTCAAACAATCACACTTATGCACAAAATGGATTTTTCAACAATGCCCGTGTATTTAAATAGGAGGCCTGAAGGTCGGATTTGCGGATTGTGGCAACACTATATATTCAGCCGATTTTCATAATGAAGGGCGCAAATCAAAGACAATTAAATTATCTAGAGTAGACTCTGAGGGTTTTAAACAATTCTCATTCCTTGTTATAGAAATGTGTAATTTAGACCTCAAAAATCAACTTTTTTAGGTCTACAACATTAAGTAGCGACCAAACAAGTATGGCATATTTATTTTCGTATTCAGCACAAAAAGTTACCCCAATATCATTAAACAAAGAATTTTTACTGCACGTAGGGTTGGCTCCGCAAAATTTCAAAGGTGCTAAAAATTGATTCTCCCAATGTCAACTTTTTCCCGGTTGTGTTTTCGTTTAAGCAAATTTAATATTTGGAACTCCGTGGAACCCGATTCAAAGACCTTCAGGACTCCCATTTAAATACATGAGCATTGTTGAAAAATCCATTTTGTGCATAAGTGTGGTTGTTTGAGTGCAAACTATTAGTTTTTGATGATTTCGAGATCTGAAAAAATATTTCCGTTCTACACTTTCAGCAAAAGTCTGAAATTACTGAGTAAGAATAAAATTACATACTAAAGTATTGGAAAACACTTGTTCTTCAGGAGATGGCTGATATTCTTGTTCGGCATTAGCACCTTCCATTACGTCAGCTTTCTTTCTGATACCGCTCTTTAAGGGCTTCTTGACCTCCCGAAATTTCCAGTGTCGCTTTAGATGCACTTTATTAAATTAATTCCTGCGGATTTTTTAAGCTTGTGTTGTGGCTTGGCTTGGCTCTAGATGTGAAGTCAATGAATGAAATGAATGGAATGGGGAAAAGTAAAAAGGCAAATCCTCAAGTGCATGTTTACTTAATATAGCTCACTACATATCACTACTTACTTGGATGATTTCTCTCATATCTCTCGTCAGCACCATTCTAATTTCTATAAGTAAATATATAAAGGTAGCATTTTAGTTTTTTACGAGTTGCGTTGATATAAAATACTATAGTAAGGAAGTTGAGAAAATTACTTCTTTCATAAATAAATTTATAGCGTTTATACATATAATGATATAGCATGTGGAGAGTATTTTCGAAGTAGTATTTTCGTATGTAAATAAATCCAGATTTGGAAATTATTGTTCAACTGTGCCGTTTTGTTGAATTTGGTGTAATTAATTTTATGGTGAAACTTCCCTCTCGTATATATTATAAATTAATATATTTGACGGACGAACCTTTATTTTGACTATATGTATATATGCATTTTGCCTTATTTTGCCGTGTGTCTGTAATTTTGTATATGTATTTGTATTAATATTAAAGTGTGTGTGGCGGGTTCTATTAATTTTCATTATTTATTTATTTTTGATTATATAATGTAATTATACAAACTCAAACAAGGCCAAGATGGATGTGAAGGATACAAACAAACCTAAAGACTTATTATTATAATTGATATTAAATGTGCACACCTCTTATCCTCCTCCTCCTCCTATGGAAATATAAACGGGAGAAAATCATATACACGCTTTGTTTTATATAATTACTTAAAGTTTGTGAAGATAAAAGTAATAATTTAATTAATTTACCGAATCCAGGAATAATTTAATTAATTTACCGAATCCAAGAATAATTTTATTAATTTACCGAATCCAGGAATAATTTAATTAATTTGCCGAATCCAAGAATAATTTAATTAATTTACCGAATCCAGGAATAATTATTTTTATTATAAATAATTATTTTTGTATCTACTTATAAAAAAACTCGTCCTATACCTTTTATGGACTTTGGAGTGATTATACTTGGTAAAACAAGCTCTAATAACTTGATTCTATATTCAGTGAAGAAATAGTCATGTGGAAAAGTAAATATTTAAATGTGTGTGTTCACTCTTCCTCTGTATTGCAGACTCTTCATTTTTTCAATACGCCTCCGATGATCGGGGAGAATGAAATGCGCGAGACGTATTTGTCGAAGCGGATGCACCTAATCCGAAGGCTATCAAATTTTTCCAGTCGAAAAGTGAGTGTGAGTTTCCAAACAACAAAAAAAACTTGTTGCATGTTCCATGTGTGTATTTCTCAAGTTTTTTGTTTTTTTATACACATTATAGAAGAAGGTAGATATAAGGATTTCATCAAGGAAATTGATTTTTTTGAAATTTATGTCAATTTTCCAGTACAAGATTCACGGAACACGAGTGAAAGGAGCTCATTGAGGCTGATTGCGTTCGAGAATTTGACGGAAGCCGTGGAAGCTCTCTCAATCATGAATCACTACCCTATCAAGAGTTCCGGTGAGTTTTGTTCGTGTAATAATAATAAATTCTGTATCCATTAAGCTTTAAAATAATTATTTTAAATAAAATGTACATTAATTTTTTTTTAAATATAATTTAAAAAATATTAATTAAAATAAATATTTAATAAATTTGTACAAAATTTATTGTATTTGATGTGTGGACTAATTTGTAACAAATATAATTTGTTTTAATTTGTATAGGGGGGGAATTCCCGTTCATCATGAAACTCTGCTTCTCTTCATCAAGGAATCCTGAAGAAACGATGAGGAAAAATGCAAAAAATATAAACAATTTTATTATCCGTGTCATCTTGGGAAAGAACTTGTGCTTCGTGTATTTTCAGATTGTTGTGGACAGTGATGTTAGCCACAGCAATCACATCTTCCTTCTTTTCTTCCTCATTAATTTCTTGTTATACTCTCTAAATTACGGAAATTCAAATTATTTTTCAGTGTCTTGCTGACAGAAAATTCCATATTTTGGGATTCTTCATATTTGCTTTCCTTCATCAGGATCAAAAGAGATAACAAAGTTTTTCTGGTTGAGTTGTATGAAATCTCGTTTAAAAGTAGCTATGTAATTTGCAACTATACCGCTAAATACATCATGTCTTTATCTAAGTAAGTTATGTCTGTTGTTAGTTTTCTGTAGCCCTGAACTTTGCAAGCAACTTGAATATTCCATTCAGGTGTAATAACAACATAATGTGATGTTTGTTGTTGGAGTATTTTGGTATCTGGTAGGATTCAGATATTTGCGGATTATTTCAATGTTATCTTATTATTTTTAAATAATATTCAATATTTTTATGTATTCCTTTGAAAAACTTATAGATTCTAAGAATGTATAGCTTATATGTTCTTCTTTTAGTAATTAGTATTCACCGAGATTTTAATTCTTAAATCACGGAACTGTCCCCGTAGCAGATCCCAGACTTATGAATTGTATTCCAATTGTTTTTGTGAACTATAGCTAATTATTAAATATTATTGTTAAGATAGTGTAGAGATGGATTTTAGCAAACACGGAATGAAACATGTGAGTGACCTTGGGACAGTGAAACTCTGTTTAATCCTAGTTACGAGTGTGATCAAACATAGGGAATATATATACTTGCTTAGATGACTGGTTTTGATTTCCTTTGTAGAATGTGATGTCATTGTTAATGTATCCTTGTTTCTTACTTGAAGCTATTTACATAATATATATATATTTACATATATTACTAGCAAATTAATTTTGGTCTCTGCCCTCCAGGAATTAGCACACTATTCGCTTTTATGCAGGATCCCAATTCCTAATTTTGATAATATGTGTCAAACTGACGAATGCAAAACAAATGGCTTGAAATGTAAATTAAGAAGTGTGGCTCCATATCTGCGAGAATATAGTGTTGATGATCCCTGGAGCGGTCAATATTGACTATTAGTTTACTGGTTTTTTATTTGATTTTAACGTGTAGCATGTGTATGATTATTTGGAGAGTTTTTAATTTTTAAATACTAACTTGCTTTTTAAATCTCAAATTATTATATGTAATTGTTGTGAATACAATTATTAGTTATATTTAACCTGAATATTATTACGTATGTTTTAAAATATTATAATAATATTATATATAATAATGTAAAAATTGCAATTTTAAATGTTTTATTATAAGTACTTGATAGCCTGAGGAGGTTGAAAGATTGTCTGCCATGAGTTCATCCATACTTTTTCAATCTTTGTAGTTTCATGTGTGTGTGTATCTGTAGTGTAAAGTGTATGGTTAACAAGTAGTTAATTTTCTTTAGTAACTAAATGATTAAGTAAAGAAAATTGTAGTTCCATATTATGACATTTCTTCTCTCTCTATCTTTCTTTCACTCTCAAAAATGTACATAATTTTATAGTTTTCTGTTTAAGCATATGAGAATGTTGTCTATATACAATGAAATAGTATTTTATTCAAAAACTTTCATATAAACTGAATGTTTTCCTACTGGACTCCATTATATTATAGTATAGAGATAAAGAAAAGAAAATAAGCACATAAGGAGCAATTAAAATTTACATATAATCTTATGTAATTAATTATGAGTAATAATGATAAATAGATAATTGAATTCAGATATATGGAAACTTATTGGATGGAAATTGTTGTACTTACTGGCGAAAGCATCATGTAGATTACAACTTCAAAATTGTGATCTTCATCGTGTGTACTTTCCATATATATAGTAATTTTAAAATGCAAATAGTGAATTAAGTAATTATATCAAAGTAATTTTTAGTGTAATTATATTATTAAGTTGTTAAGCTACTATAATAAGGACTTACAATGCATACACTTTTAGGTATAGTTCGTATGTTGAACGTAAGGCTATGAAATTAATAAGATGGTTCAAAAAAGAGTGAATTTATAAAAGAAGTAGAGCCGTCTAAATATTTTATGTCCACACACCTTTTAAAAAGTATTGATATAATATGTCTATAAATTGCGGTGTAGCTATTATAGATCCTTTAGGAAATTGATGTTGATGTATAAGTGTCTTTTGATCTTCAATTGATTGAGCTTTGAAAAGAGAGATTTTAAATTATCACTGACAACAAATTTACTGTCACATTCGTATATGATTTCGAGTGTTGTTTTTTTTTAAAAAACGTGAATAACTATACGTGAAATAATACATTGTGTTTTGTTAATTTGTTGTTTTTTTGTCATACATTTATTTTCTTTGGTTTCATTTCATTTTTAGTTTGGATATTCACATACTATTACTCTATAGTTTTAACATTAAATTGTACTTCCTTGCCATTTGTTGTAGTTTCATTATATTTATTCCGTTAAAATTACTGCACGTCTCTGAGTTTGTCCTGCTTAAAAATCCTGGTCGTTTTTTATACCTCGTAAGCAAATTGCATATAAATTTAGGGATACTTACATTGTAGGAGTTTACCAATAGTTAATCAATGGTGGTTGAGTGTGTTCCCTCACGGACACACCAACTGATCTGCAACTGAAACATATCATGAAAGTGCTGGAACTTCTTCTTGGTAGTCGTCATCATCATTACCCACAACAAAACAAACCCACGACACTAATAATCTTATTGAGTCCACACACATATTTCCCTTATAATCAAATGATTATTTAGTCGCTTTTGGGGGATTTAATTTCCTAAACTCTTTTTCCGATTCTGTCTATAGTAGATGCCAATGCAAAATTAATTTATTGTTTGTCAAACGCGTTGCTCGCTAGTAATAATAATGAATCTTCGTCATGTCAGCACGAAGAACAGATTAATTTTTTAATTTATCACCAGAGAATTTCATCAGAAGATTTTTAAATATAGCAATTGGTGAGCAAATCAAATTAAAAATGAAAACAACAACAACAAGAAAAAGAGAAGCTAAAAATTTAAAAGGTATAATTTTTTTTAATAAAATAAAAATAAATCCTGAGTTCCCATGTAAAAACAGTGGCGTTTGAGAAAGAAGAAGGAAATAGTTGACAATACAGGCATTTGTGAATTTTAAGGG
>JAQGAK010004187.1:0-12819 GCA_034696945.1 Lipothrix lubbocki
ATAAATAAATACATAATAAAATAAAATAAATAGTAAAATAAAACAATAATAAATAAATACATAATAAAATAAAATAAATAGTAAAATAAAACAATAATAAATAAATACATAATAAAATAAAATAAATAGTAAAATAAAACAATAATAAATAAATACATAATAAAATAAAATAAATAGTAAAATAAAACAATAATAAATAAATACATAATAAAATAAAATAATAACAAATATGCCTATAAAGACAGTAAACGACACATTTAAAAGATTACACAATTGAACATGATTTTAATAGCACTTTAACAATACCAAACTAAACGTTTAATTATTTAAAATAATACAAAAACCAATAATTTAGTATAGCTCGGAAATTACGACTGATGGTTTTGTATCACCCACAACCTGTAGTACAACCCTCTGAGCTTCATGAGGTCATCATGTTTGCCACTCTCACTCAATCTACCATTGTTGATGACCAATATGAGGTCAGCATGCTGAATGGTCGAGAGGCGATGAGCTATAGTGATGGTTGTCCGGCCTTGGCTCGCGTAGTCCAGCGCCCCCTGGACAACGATTTCACTCTCCGCATCTAAGGCCGATGTAGCCTCATCTAGTAGAAGTATTTTCGGGTTCCGGACCAAAGCTCGAGCAATCGCAACTCTCTGTTTCTGACCGCCAGACAGTTGAGCACCCATATCACCGACTTTTGTTGAGTATCCCTGTACAGGTGCTTCATGAATTGGGTGCGTTTGGAATTTATTATGTGCATAAAGACACAAGAATATTTAAATAAATTGAATCTATTATAACAATATTATATTATTTTAGGATAATTATTAATTAAAAATTAATTTTTATACTAATTATTATCAATTAAAAATATACGTTTGCACCTCAAACCAACTTACATTAGGTAGCGTCAAAATGAATTCATGAATATTAGCGCTCTTCGCTGCTTCTACAATTTCCTTCATGCTAAGTTCTCTGAAATTATCACCATACGCAATATTTTCCGCCAAAGTTCTGTCAAAGAGAGAAGGTTCTTGGGAAACAATGGCTAGCTTAGACCTCAAATCATCCAGATTCAAAGCGGATATATCCATGTCGTCAAGCATCTGAACGGCCAGGAAAAAGTATTTTTTATTGTACATACATAGTAAATTAAGAAATTCCAAAGCATCCCCACGTGAATAAAAATAATTTTTAAAAGATCTTACAACTTCTCCATAGTTTGGATCGTAGTATCGTAGAATGAGATGGATGCACGTGGATTTACCACTTCCGCTAGGCCCGCAAATGCCGACGTTTTGATTCGCTTGGATCTCAAAACTTAAGCCTTTCAAAACTCGAGTACTTCTTGTGGGATAATGAAATTCCACCCGGTCAAAAGTTATCTCGCCCTGACAATCCCACTGTAAATGCAGAAATGCACATGCATAAATATATTTTAATGAGTTAAAAGGTATCATAATATCAAAAGTTATGATAATTATTACCAAGCGTCTCAATACAATAATTACATAAAAATATAATAAAATCTGCGCAAAATTGTACGCAAATTTACGAAATTGTTCGCTTTACGAAATTGTACAAAATATTAAAGAAATTTTACTATGATTTTGCATATGTATACCACTTTTAAGCCTTTGCTGCTTTCTTTTTCTGTAACATTACTAAGTAAGTTTAGTATACGACCACCAGCAACTTTGGCTTTATTGTAATTAGGAGCATATGAGAGCATTTGTCCCAACTCCATCATTGTCCAAACCATGGCTTCACCAATTCTGCAAATGAGTAATCAAATTAGAGCCACATCCTTATTTTTGTACTGGAATAACAATTAAAATGAATATTAATAAAAAATTGTTTTGCTGAAAAATTACAACAGCCGCTCACAATAATACTTTAGTGTAACCCACTCCTTCCTCTTGAATTAAGTACGAGCCGTAATAATAAACGGCAGCATAAGCAAAGAATAGTAAGCCTTGAGACACGCCAAAGACGAGTCCTAGGAAATGGGAATACCGAACTGCTTTTCTAAAAAAAAAGTTTAGGATAAGAAAATAAAAATGAAATGCTCCAAAATTGAAGACAACTGTGTAACGTAATGTTTCAGGAATATTATTTCTTGTGAGTTGTGGAAGTTACTTTTATAAATTTAATGCCACACCTGTGAGAAGGCCAGAGAGCCGTGGAATACATTTCCACAAAAGTCATCTCAATCCCCAAACAAGCCACAGTTCGAATGCCATTAACAGCCTGAAAAGCGTACTCCGAAGCTTCTTCTACCGCCGCTTTTTCTTCCATCTGCTGATTTTCTATAAGTCTCCCGTTGTAGTACGTTGCAAGAACAATTACAGGGACAAAGGCAAAGCCAACAGCTCCGAGTTTTGGTAGTGCAGCCAGACCAAAGGCAGCAGCTATTACAATTGTTGTAACGGATTGAGCAGTAATGCCGAGTCTACTTCCGGTGGCCTGGACAAAATTAATATTTATGTTAATGGCAAGTTCTAACACACTTTTTTTACATGCCCACCAGATATTTGGGTATGTTTAAAAAAAATTTCAAAGTGATTGGTAATTTTAGTATTTTTTAAAGAAAATTAAAATATTACTCCTTGAACAGTGGCCGCATCTCCAGACAAACGCATGCAGAGCCCACCAACTGCGTTGTCAGCTTGGTCGAACCAAGCTAGGTCTTGTTTCATTATGGCTCGAAAGGATAATTTTCTCAGTCTATTTGTTAACGCTTCACCCGCTACAGTAAAACAGGTTAGGCCCATGCCAAATACTAAGCCAGAGCAGATCCCAAGGTAAACAAAATAACGGGCAAATTTATTCGCTGCTGCCTGAGCCTTGTTGGTGTTGTCCTGGGATAAAACCTCGGTAAATTGTGAAAAAATGAAGGCCTCCAGCGGAAGGATGCTGCCTTGTAAGACGGATATTAAACAACCACTGGCAATCCAAGGCCATTCCGGGGCATTCAGTCGCATCAAACTGAAAAAACTGGTGCGCCGTGCTAAAGCGGTTTCCTAGAGGAGACCATACTTGATTTTTGTGTAACATAAATAAATGATTGAAATAATATTACTCAAACCAAAAAAGGCTTGGCAAAAGCAATTCCTCCTATAGCTCTAACCGTTTCAGCACGACCGGCATCAGTTTTAACTGATCCCAGAGCATGAGACTCTATCGACCCCGACCCCCCAGATGTTTGTTCTTCATGAAAACTGTCGGCATTCTCATCAGCATCATTTTCCATATCTTCAATGAGCTGCGATCTGATAAGTTTGTAGTAAATGCCCCCGTCACCCATCAATTCGTCGTGAGAGCCATACTCGGCTACCTGTGCTCGTGTTATTTATAAGAAACATTTGTCATTTATTTGATTTTTACAAATTGAATGTATTTCTACCGTCTACCTTGTATTTACTTATTATATGCTAACTTACTCGGCCGTGCTTGATTACCACGATAACATCGGCGTTCCTAACTGTGGACAAGCGATGTGCTACAATAAGCGTTGTTCTACCCTCACTTGCCCGATTAATAGCCTCTTGAACTATAGCCTCACTCCGACTATCCAATGCAGACGTTGCTTCGTCTAGAATCAAGATTGAAGGGTTTCGGACGAGAGCCCTAGCAATCGCTATTCTTTGTTTCTGACCTCCAGATAGTTGGGCACCACCTTCACCGACGATCGTTTCGTATTTCTATACCCCAAAAAAGTTTTGAGTAAGACGTTAGTTACACCATTTCATTCGTTGTTTGAAAGATTGTGGTTAATAATTTAAAGGAAATTACGCTGATTCTGCTATTACGTGCGGCAATCTGGAGATGAATTCATGAGCGTTAGACAACTTACAGGCTTCCTCGATTTCCAACTGAGTTGCATCCATTTTGCCATAACGAATATTCTCAGCGATTGTGGTGTTGAATAATGTCGGTTCCTGGCTTACCACGCCAAGTGCCGAACGGTACCAATGTATATTAAGATCTTTGACATCCATGTCATCGATGAGGACCTGAAATAATCGAAACATATGTATTCACTACTTTTTAGCATTTATTAAATATTATAACACATAATCAAGTTATTTACCTTGCCTTTGTCAGCATCATAGAACCTTTGCAAAAGTTGCAGACAGGTAGATTTCCCACAACCGCTACTTCCCACAAATGCCACTATCATCTGTGGGTGAATGACGAAGTTCATGCTCTTTAGGACCTTCAAAACATAGCAAAAATATTTTTTCAATATAATTAACCTGAACAAATTCTGCAAGTAAAATGCATTCTGTACCTTGACATCTCTCCTTGATGGATAAGTAAAATACACGTTCTGGAACTCAATCTTCCCCCGTAGCCTAGTGTTTAGAATGGTTCCATCCTCCGAGTAACTGTCGATCTCGGGCGTTCTGTAACACATATTTGATCCTGTAACACACAGCCGGATCCTTTATTCAGTTTTGACTTAGATCAAACCTGTCAATAACATTGTAAATGCTTGCAGCTGCAGCCCGTCCAATACTGAAGACCTCCAAATAAGGTAATGCTTCGCCCAGGTCGAAAGAACAGGAGAGAACGTTGAAGAACACCTGAAAATAATTAATGTGCATAGTTATCATTTATAAATTAAAATTATGTATTTTATTCAACTTATTATTCTCACGAAGCCACGATTTTTAAAAGTTGAGTGTACAAGTATATCACTATATCCATCACTATGGTATAGGAAGGATGAGCGAACATTACCACCAAAAATTCCGCAGTCTCATAACCATTCTGCGGACCACTTTTAGAACACGAAGCTTGTCGGCCATTAAAGATCAATTTTGTTCCATACCAAAGTCCAAGAGCGTAGTTGGCATAACTCAGCAACCACAGAAGTCCTTCCGCCCAGGCTCCCACGATACCTCGCAATCGTCCAGCTCTTAGAGCAGGATCCAGACGATACTCGAAACTTTCAATTTCTTTTTGCTGACCACTGAATGCCATGACGGTTTTGATATTTAGCAATGCTTCCTGAGCCCTCACTCCTGCTTTAGAATACGCATTTTGCTCCCTTGTTGACAGCAAGGTCTCCAGACAGGATGACCCGACGATGACAAGGGCCATTATCGGGGCGGTTGATAGTAGGACAAAGGTTAAGAGCCAGCCGTTATAAAATGCAACTGCTAGGCATATAATTGAACTGGTAATGTAATACAGAAACATTCCAGCTTTTTCTCCGATGGCCTCCTGAAATTTCGCGACGTTCCTGCAATCCATCGGTATATTAATTAAGCTATTAGATAGCTATCAGATATTGATAAATTAGTCTCGCCAATTTACATCTTGATAACATGAGCATGGTTAAAAGTTAACTAACTCCCAGAAGTCTCAGAACACGATACCACTATACACACGTTGCACGGGAAATAGAACTGAAATGAAACTTTTACCAGGAAAGATGAAGATGAGCTTACTCTGACACACTTGCCACGAAATTTCGGTCTTCAATTGTGTCGTACCAACAAATATTCTGCCTCAGTAAAGCTTTGAAGTACTCTTGACGAAGTCGGTAAGTCTGCAGAAGTTCGTTACAAGTTCAGAATAGTATCAGAAAACAATGTTCAAGTCCAACTATAATTTTTCATTCATAAATTCATCGATTGTGGTAAACTTCCAGTAATGATGATCATGATTACCTGAATCTCAGCCAGGCGGCTAAAAATTGACACGAAGAAGTACCCACTAATTAGCTGAGCACAACCAACAAGTATCATGTACGTAGTGAATTGAGTCATTTCATCAAGTATTTTCTTCTTGCTGTGATGCATATGGTGTGTGGAGTTGGTGTAAGTGGCATTGCACTTGGAGAAATTCCTTTCAGCATCCACAACCAGTTCGGCCATTTCTCCGAATAAGACATTGAGTAGAGGGGGACAACAGCTTGCGATGAGAGTTGAGAACATCCCAATCGACAGACATATTCTATCGTTCCGAGTTAGAAACCGAAACTGTCAGGAACCAGATTGTAATCTCATTGAAGTTTATTATGTATTACTGAATTAAATTTCTGTGTAAATATTAAATATCATTATTAAAATCATCGCATCAAAGAATCAAAATTTTGAAAAATTTAATTATAGTACCAATTGCGTACTGGTGAACACTATTTATACTTTTTATATTTAAATATACATGTTTATAAATGTATTACATAATCGGACGCGTTTTAACAAAAATACTTTTAAAAATTATTTCGCACTTACAAGTCGAAAATATGGGACCGATGTGACCGATGCCTCGCTCTTGTTTTCGATGTGTTTTTGTCTACAACACAGCATAGTGATTTTCTCGACGTAGATTTTCGCCTAATCCAGGTCAATGGAATACTTCTGCCACTGCCAGTGACAATATTTATTTTATGAATTTTTTTGCATAATCACAACATCCTAAGTTGTGATTCACAACACGATATCAAATAATTCTGAGTACAGAGGATTTTGCATCGTACAAATCGCGCATGGGAAGGGTACACAATCACAATGCCCCAGGCCCCAGAAGAATAATGCTTTTGTGAAGTACTTTAAATTATTACATAAGGCACAAAACAAACGTTGAAGTTGAAAATAAGGAATAAATGTAAATATAAATAAAAAAGAAAAGATAAGAGCGTATGAATGACCATTCGCGTCGTTTTAGTAATCCCGCTTGCTCCATAAAACGCACGTGATTGCGCCATGGATCGCGTCGGCATAAAGCATCGTTTTTATGGCATTATTTTGATTTCGATGTTCTCAGAGGACAGGACGCAATAATAATTATAACGCAAATAAGACGCCTGTTAAATCGTGTAAGTATACAATAATACAAGAAAAGAGCTACCCGTTCTTATTTAGGCTAATTTTAATTTCCTTTACAGCTTTTTGCGGCATAAATACATCATCGTCTCCTCTCACAGACGCTTCCATTATTGCAAGCTTGATTATGTAAGGTGTAAAGCATATAATACACTCAAAGAATCAGCGGTAAGTTGGAAAAGAATTAAATGAAAGCGAAATCAGCAGTAGTATTCAAGTTTTCATAGAAACTATATAAATGAAAAGAACGGTGGGAGCACTTTTCTTCTCCTAACTTCAATAATAATGTAATGTAATAGAGTGACAGCAGGGAGTTGGGCTGATGACATGAAATTCAAAGGAGGCAGTCACATATCGAGCTTTCAATTTTCTAAAAGACGTCCTTAATTCTCTCTTAATTTCCATTTGTACACTATAGCACACACATTTAAATCTTTCTATCACGACGACCATATAGACGAGTGTTTATAAACAAAATATTAAAATAAAGAATCTTGAAGGATCTCAAAGACAAGATCTTTGAAGGAAATAATTGCAATATTGAGGCTAAATTTTATAAATTCCATATTGTAAAATTAATTGACCGGCAAATGCAGAAAATAATTAAGCTTTTCTGTTAATTTGTTTTGTAAATGCTTTTTAACGTTTTTTTTGTTAATACCTTTTGTAAATGCTTGTTCAATATACTTGCATATATATGGTTTGATGGTTTATCTGCAAAATCCGTTTTACCAGATCTGCGTTCGATTTCTATATTCTATACACCATAAAGATTATCAGTCATCAGTGATTTCTACAAAATGTTTTTAACAAGAAGTTTCTACTACTTGATTTTTGTCGAGATTTCTGAAAAATACCAAACTCCTTGTGTAAATTATTACAGACTGTAATAATTAAACTAATATACATTATGGTATGGTCATTGTTGTAGTAATATGATTAGAGTAATATCTGTATGTCAACGTGGAAGCGACGCAATGGTATAGTGAAAAAAATCCTTGGGTGATTAAGTTGTAAATCACGCTCGTAGATTCCCTAATAACTATAAGGGATGATGATGATAAAGGCTTAATTTGCAGTTGGGAAGGAGAACATTGTAGCTTGGCAGAGCATCAACGGTGTTGAAGTTGGAAAGTGAGAACTCGCAGGAGTAAGTGTTGGAAATGAAATAATGTGGTGGTGGTTTTGAGATTGGGTGATTTTGGGCTCGACGGTAAATTATAAAGTTATTATAATGCTCGGCAATTTTGATGGGCAAAAGTATGTTGGATGATGTGAATGTGGTCGGTCGGAAGGTAATTAAATGAGCACGAAATGTTGGGATATAGTGGTGCGATTAAGAGGACAAAAAGGGAACAAGGAGCATAACTTATACTACTATGTATGTATTCTTTATGAGGCTGTGCTATACTTTAGGGCAAGAATGCCTGGGACTAGGACAGTAGTTAGTGTGTAAGGGTAGGCAATTGGGAGATTTTCAATGAAAAATAGGAAAACATGAATAATTGAGAATGAAGGAAGTAAGAGGACGATATGAGGGAGAAAGGGAGAAGACGATGAGATGAAGTGAGTAAGATGTAGCGGAGCGTGGAGGAGGATTGTTATTTTCCGCCTGGCAAACATTTCTTTACATTTCTACAGTCGTAGGTAATAAAAATGGAAATTAGTCCGTAGTGCAGATACACAAGTTAGAAATATATATATGTATATATGTGTATAAGTATACATATATATAGAGATAGAATATTGTATATAGATGAGTAAAGTTAAATAAGCCTAACTTTAACTTTCCAATAAATTATGTCATAGCCATTTGGAGCAATTGTCCCTGTTGTTGTTGTGGTCCTGCCTGTCGACAGCCACCACGGGGCAAGCCTCATAAGACTTTGATGGCAGGAGCAGTGCCTTACCTTACCGTTTTATTCTTCCTCTGTAGTCGTCACTATCTCCATCATTGTTCATCACCATCTTGACAATCATTCTTCCTCTGTAAATAGAGATTGCAAATGTTTTGAGGTGTGCGCTGCTCCCTTCTGAGGCTCAGGCCCCGTATAAAACTTGAGCAATGTCTTAAGAACGAATTCAGTCCGTCAGTAATAATACAGTCAGCAACAATCATCTCACATCCTTCTTAAGTACGTCCATTTATTTTCCTACACCCACATCTGACATACTCGGAGTCATCCAATCCACAGTGTCTTGTTAATATTTCCTGGATCTGCAAAGATCACAGGACGCCGGGATCATGTTACCCACAAAATCAGTGAGTTTCTACCTTTAACTTCCGTTAAATTTTGAATATTTATTTTTAGCATTATTATGTTCTACAAAATTACAAAAATCTAGGAATATAGGAATACACTATCCAATTTTGAGTACCAAGATTAGTATAGATACCACTTGTGAATTTTAAATGTCTTAATTCTGCCACAATTTTCCAGTACCGATTTTTCTGCTGCTTTCTTCTATTTTCCGGACTCTTTATGGCGCATCAAGCTGATGGAATCTTAAAAGGAATTTTGAAGAAGCTTAAAGGAGGTGGAGGAGGAGGAGGCAAGGGCGGAAGAGGTGGAGGTGGAGGAGGTTATGGAGGCGGCGGTGGAGGCGGAGGCGGCGGTTGGGGAGGCGGTGGAAGCGGCGGAGGAGGTTATGGAGGCGGCGGAGGAGGTTATGGAGGCGGCGGCGGTGGAAGTGGAGGCGGAGGTTGGGGAGGTGGTAATGGGGGAGGAGGAGGCGGTGGTTACGGAGGCGGCGGAGGACAGAGTGGTCAAATTATTATTATTCCAGTCCCTGTAGGCGGAGGCGGAGGTGGTAAAGGTGGTGGGGGAGGCGGCGGTGGTTACGGAGGCGGCGGCGGCGGATGGGGTGGTGGCGGAGGCGGTGGTGGAGGAGGCGGTTACGGAGGAAGTGGCGGAGGATACAGCGGTGGCGGCGGAGGATATGGAGGAGGAGGCGGCGGCGGCAAAGGTGGCGGTGGATTCGGAGGCACCGGCGGAGGTTACGGAGGTGGTGGAGGTGGAAAGGGCGATGGCGGCGGCGGCGGTGGATACGGAGGAGGAGGCGGCGGCGGTAAAGGTGGTGGAGGTGGAGGATACAGCGGAGGAGGCGGATTCACCGGAGGTTACAGTGGAGGTGGCGGCGGAGGAATAGGTGGATATTCCGGAGGAGGCGGTGGTGGTGGAAAAGGCGATGGCGGCGGCGGCGGTGGTTACGGCGGGGGTTCAATCGGTGGCACAGGCGGAGGCTACGGTTAACAAAGAGTTTAAGTGTGTGGCCAAATCATGTCATACTAATTTGTGCATTTGAATCCTGTTGAGCGAATTTAATGGAATGCCAATAATAGCAAATAGCTAAACTTCTGTTTATTTAACGCAAGAAGGCCAAGTATGTATAAGTAAGTAAATGGAACGGGTTTTTAAAACGGAATGTATGTACATTGAAAACAGTATTCTTGCAATATACTAATTACTGCAAGTTTTATTATTGAACTTATGTTAATGCTCTCATGTTTTCCTTTGCTCTTGGCTACAAACATGTTAAATACAAGAGATATTACAATTTATACAAATAGCAGGGTGATTATGTTTTCATCAATCAAATGCGAAATAAAGCGTCAAACCGTGTGCAACGTACTCAAACGAATCACAATAATTCCACCGGCTTTTAATTCATGTCTCACTTTCCCCTCGCACAATAACGCCTTTGACGAGAACATCTGGGATATGTAACTTTTCACTTCTCCATACAATTTAATCATACAGATCTGCCATTCCTTCGCTAAATAATAAGCTTACAATCATATACAAATTTGCTCTTCTGTTACTAAATACTATTATATACTCAAACACTTCTAAAAGTAATGGCAGCAGCAATTTTCGATTTCGTACATGTACTTCCATTAAAAGCTGCAGCCAGGCCAAGCATAATTTACTTACCTGTTGCTAGCTTAATATAAATTAGTTCTACTCCGACACAGGTACATACCTAATTGTAATTAACAGTCATCAATCTCAATTTGTCATTATCATCACCATACACATCACGTACTTATGGCATTCAAATCATCATACAAGCCCAACCACAAACCATAATGCGGATGCTGAAATCAAAATATAAAACTCTCAAATCGTTTAAGTACATGCATAGGTAATTTGGTTTATTTAATGCCAAATTTTTATTTCCTGCATTGCAATGGGGCACTGTTGAAATTACCAGGCGATATCTTATGTAAAGTATAGTAAAGTACTATATATATATATAATAGGTAATAAATCATATTCTAAAATAATAACATCTAAAATCTCATTCTTAAAGATGGTATACATGTGAAATGAGAACTATTACAAGACTCAAATTTCCTGTAAAAAGTCTGCTATAGTTGCTACAACGTTTACAATCCCTTTATAATAATAAATTTTTGATCTTTAAAAAACTTGTCATATGCGAAAAAATAAAGATCACATGTGTATGGAATTTGGTGGGGCGTCATTAAACTCAGTAAACTAACCTAAAGATTATAATATAAATTATTATATAACAACAACCAATGTCTCTCAATCTCTGATAGCGTTGTCACAACTTGCGAGACTTTTTGTGACGTGAGTGATCATCATCAGTGATGACAGTCATTTTATGAGAGCATATGAGAAAGGAGAGGAATCGTATTATTTATTATCATCTTATTTTATTTATGCCTTATTCGTATAAGATTAGAATACCAAATCAAAAAACAAATTCTGGAACTACCAGCTAAGCTTGACAATAAGGAAGTAAGCATAATATACTTGTTATTTAGTATAACGAAGTGATACATAGTAGAAAATCAAGTATTGCTAGAAGGTCATTTAGATCTTCCGAAGGTCACCTAGAGCTTCCCAAGTGACCCTCCATAACATGATCATCTGAAATACATACTCATTGGTCATACTGACTGACCTGGATGACCTTTTGGAAGTATATAGTGAAAGATTTAAGGTTGACAAGAGAGAGATAAAGTGCGAAAGAGGTGGTGGGTGTGTTTTGTGTATATTATACATAGATGATAAAGCTTTAAAGCTCTGATCTGTGAATCTGTGATCTCTTGACTTGACTACGTGACGACGATAGTGGCAAAAGGGAAGGATCCATATAACACTACCAGGATGGATGACTGGATGGATAAAAATATGACGACGGAGTGCATTCGAAGTTGTGCGGATCGTAACCTTGAAGCTTCTCCCTTCTCCTGTCGACCCTTGTCACGTGCGAATGCGAATCGTTCCGCTGGCAGTACCGCCTTCAACACGAACCAGCAACGGGGCAAAAATTCCTCTCTCGTCCAAGACTCCCTTAAGTCCGGTAAGTCGCCCTTTTTTACTGCTATTTCCGTCAAATTATCCAATTATTCTAGCGTATTCTTAATGCTAAAAAACCTCCCGACTCCTCAAACAGTTAACAATTTCCCGGTGCAAATTGATTAAATTGTTACAGTTTTTGTGCTGATTCTGGAGTTGAAATCACTAGTTTTAGTGCTGTAATAATATTCTGGAAGTTCGCTAATCTTCTAAAAATTTTCTAATTATATTCTAGAGTTTTTCTAATATTAGTCTAGAATATTTTTCTAGTAATAATCTGGGACTGACTTGTAATTTTCTAGAATTTTTCTAATAATGTTCTAAAATTTGTCTAATAATGTTCTAGAATTTATTATTTTTTTGGTAATAATCTGGGATTTTTTTTAATAATATTCTAGAATTTTTCTAATAGTATTCTAGAATTTTAAAAAAATTCTGATTTTTGTATTATGCTTCTATTATATATCAACAATTCTGTAATTCATGGATCGTTCTCACTTAGGGTTGCCAGTTTTTTAAATCTGGATTCCGGGACATCCAAGAATTTATACATTTTTAGGACAAAATCAGGCATTTTTTGTAAAAATTAGCGAAAAAATTCCGGGACATTGTATGTTTTGGACGAAAGTCATCCGGGACAA